>CM060313.1:7697709-7702709 GCA_030674185.1 Monoplex corrugatus | reverse complement strand
ACACACACACACACACACACACACACACACACAAAGAGGAAAAATGTATATGCGTGTAACTTTGAGTTGTGATAGTCTCATAATTCATCTGATGTAATATTCAGTGGGTCTTTCAATAGATTTGTAATCGTTGATTTATGGATTTATTGGTTGTATTGCAGTGAATTATTTTTTTAATTGGTACCTTTGTTATACAGATGATGAAAATGTCGTGACTAAAATAAATTATTAAAACATTGTGTAGTGTATGTACGTGTATGTGTATATGTGTTTGTGTATGAGGAAATGAGGAAGAGAGAGAGAGAGAGAAAGAGAGAGAGAGAGAGAGAGAGAGAGAGAAGAGAGAGAGAGAGAGAGAGATTGAACTCGTAGAAGAGGCTTGAAGAGAGAGAGAGCTAGAGAAAGGAGAGAGAGAGAGAAGAGAGAAAGAAAGAGAGAGAGAGAGAGAGAGAGAGAGAGAGAGAGAGAGAGAGAGAGAGGAGAGAGAGAGATTCAACTCGCAGAAGAAGCTGAGAGAGAGAGAGAGAGAGAGGAGAGAGAGAGAGGAGAGAGAGAGAGAGAGAGAGGAGAGAGAGAGAGAGAGATTCAACTCGTAGAAGAGGTTTTCAGTATATGCACATTTATTATGAAAATCGCTCATGACCATGCAGAATGAAACAGTTCAGATACAGCAATGGTACATGCAGGTACAAACAGATACATAACAGAAGAATCAGACATGAAATTATACTGAAATATAAAACACAGCCACCAAACCTCAGCTATCCTGAATAAACCTGTGTGTGTTGTGTGTGTGTGTGTGTGTGTGTGTGTGTGTGTGTGTGTGTGTTTGAATCATGCTAGCGATTGTGAATCAGTACCATCTTTGTTCGCAATCACACATCTTCCATTTTCTTCGTTGATTTTCTGTTTTAACCCTTTCGTTCCTTCGCTCTGTCTGTCCAGCTGGTGGATAGGGTGAGGGAACGAAGGGGGTTAAAACCAGAGGCTTATTTGCATACACACGTTCTCCCGTGTCTATACAGTATTGTCTGAACAGATACACTGATTAACCTTTTGACTCCTGCACCCTGTCCACCGACATTCTGCATTGTCAATAATGCTAGCAAAGCAAAAAACTTTAACCTTTTGACTTCTGCACCCTATCCACCAACTTCTTGCAGGAAGCCGGTGGGTAGGATGAGGGAATCAAAAGGATAAGTTTTTGCAGTGGGTGGATAGGGTGCGGGAGTCAAAGGGTTAAGGGTAAAGGTCAACCCATAACCCTGAGGTCATAGGGCAGGAGGTGACATGACCTTAACCTCTCTCAGGGCTGGGATTATAAGGGCGATGCCAAATTCATCTCCTTTGCTGCTTTATCTTCCACAACCACGAACAGGGTCAAATAACCATTCATAAATTGGGTGGACTAGATGTCTCACTCTTTTTTTTTTCTGCAAGTAGCCTGTATGGCATAATCATTTCTGATCCACTTTGTTTTGTCCCAGCTTTCCATTGTCCATCGAATGTAATTGTACAGGCCTCTTTCTGCGCGTGGTAACGATCGATTGTATTTATTGATTACTGAATCAACGTAACGGACTACTGCTTGAGAGGTTGTGGATTCGAAGCCCACAATCAAAAACAAACAACAAATAAAATACATCATACTGTGAGATATTTCGGCCTTCTGAAACTTCCCATCCAATTAACAAACAAACACAAAAAAATAGCAAACTACTTAGTGAGCAACAGACCTTCTGAAACTTCCCATCATTAACAAACAACACCAAAAGCAAACTTAGGAGCAACAGACTAAAACTTCCCATCATTAACAAACAACACCAAAGCAAAACTTAGGAGCAACAGACTGAAACTTCCCATCATTAACAAACAAACACCAAAAGCAAAACTTAGGAGCAACAGACTGAAACTTCCCATCATTAACAAACACCAAAAGCAAAACTTAGGAGCAACAGACCGAAACTTCCCTGCAGAGAAGTTTCAGCGTTTTTCTGCTAACTTTTGTGTTTGGTGTTTGTTCGTCGTTTGTGGCCTTACATTTGGCCGAAAATTTGCGCCTGTCTTGTCTGGTTGTATTAAATACGCGTTCATTTCTTTTTTCGTGTTTTTTTTTTCTGGTTCCTCTTTGCTTAAACGCGGGCAGTCACACTTGTTTTTGGATTATATAATATCATAGGTCAACGAGATCACAAAATTCTATATCGGCTCAATTTAACACGTGAGGTGATTTCTATTTTTTTCCTCACCCTTTTGACTCCTTAGTCCTGCTAAAAGCTGTTGGAAAGGATGTGTGAGAGGAGAGGACTAAGTTCTCTCGCTGAAAATGTACATGGAATTAAAAAAACAAAAACAAAAACAAAAAAACCGAAGATCTTCGGATCTTCTGTCTCCTGCTTCAGTAAAATTGCAGACACTGAAAGTTTATACAGCATTATGCAAAGCACCGACATGCAGAGGCTACAATTATGGATAATCTTCCATTTATGTCCCGTTCTTTTACTTCTTCCTGATGGTACGTATCACTGCAAAATGTACTAATACTAGTATGGGTAATTTCAATCTAAAAAACAAACGAAACAAAACAAAGCAAAACAAAACAAAAACAAAAACAAACAAACAAAAAACCCCTGTAAAGCAAAAAAGAATAATTCCCCCTTACAGAAAAGCAACAAAAACAACCAAAGAGACAAAGAAACTGAAACAAAAAGAACAATATGCATAAACATTTCAATGCTTGAAATGATAGTCTTCCATTGAGTTTAAATATCTCACTCCTACAGTTCCTTCTTTGCCATATCCGCCTGTCTGAAACGCTTTCCTAAAACAGACAGAAAACACAAAAACCTGTGTACAGTACAAGTTTCCAAGAAGATAATCCAAGAACTGTGTAGATATCCAACAAAACTCATCTATTAAAGGTTTGTCATAATTTCATCGCAAATGAAAGTTTTGAAGCGTTTCG
Organism: Monoplex corrugatus; assembly: GCA_030674185.1. NCBI lineage: Eukaryota > Metazoa > Mollusca > Gastropoda > Littorinimorpha > Ranellidae > Monoplex > Monoplex corrugatus. Next base: position 7,699,744 of record CM060313.1, on the reverse strand, counting down.
ACACCTCCATCGGTGAGATCAGATTGGAAATCTCTAGGCCCATGGGAACCAAGAGAAGTGATTCCTTTGGCGTGGCGGAATTACAGACTGGATGCCATGCACCACGCCATTGGTGGCCGTGTTGTCGCAGGAACCAATCACAGCGTTGCTGACGAGGGGCCGGCCTCTACGGTCACGTGATAGGGAGAGGGAGCGGCCATTGAGGGTGGACACTCTTTGTGGACGCCACCAGGGGGCGTTGAAGATGCCGACACAACACAGATGGCCTGCAATAACAAATCATCAAATAATTTTTTGAGTGTAAGTTTCATCGTTTTGTGTGCAAGCCTTCCATCAATCAATGTTTATGCGTTCGCCAGCAGCACAGATGGCCTGCAATAACAAATCAGCAAATAATTTTTTTTCTAAGTTTCATCGTTTTGTTTGGAAGCCTTCCGTCAATGTTTCAGCGTTCGCCAGCATGAGTTCCTGTGTAGGTGATGGTGATTGTTGGTTTAACCTTTTGACTCCCGCACCATATACATCAAATGCGAAAATTTAACCTTTGACTCCTTTACCCTATCTACCAAGCTTTCTGCAGGAAGCTGGTGGATAGGGCGAGGGGATCAAAGGGTTAGCTTTTTGCTTTTCTGGCATGGTTGACAACGCAGGATGCTGGTGGACAGGGTGCAGGAATCGAAGGGTTAATGTCTATCACTTAACTGATTTTTAGACATCCTGTGTAGGTGTGTGTATACGTGCATTCGTGCCTGCGAGTGTGTGTCACTTGTGTGTGTATATCTGGGAATGGGGTTATGTGTTCCTATGGAGACTTGTTCTTGTATCGTAAGGGTACGATACTGTGATTTTCTTTTCTTTTTCTTTTTGTTCTCTTTCATATCACCATATGCGTTCATATGTAGATCTGTATCGTAAGCGTTCGATAGTGTTACTTTCTTTTATTCTTTTTTGTGTTCTCTTTCATAACACCATATGTGTGCTTATGGAGACTTGTATCGTAAGCGTTCGGTACTGTTTTTTTTTTTTCTCAAAAAATTAGGATCATCGCACTCAGGGAGTTTACCTTTGTGCTCACCTTTATTTTTCTGTCCCATTTTCTATACTATCTTAATGGCCACAGAAGCTGGAACGGTTTTTACAATGCGATGATGATGATGTCGATGAGGATGACAATCATGATGCTATGAAGTTCCATCTAGGATTGAGATTACGTGACAGGTCGTCCCTTTCTTCTCCTCGCCTCAGCTTTCCCCTGCAGGACCGTTGACACCAGATTCAGATCTATTTCGGTATTTCTGATCGCGTGATCTGCGTATTTCAGCTTTCTTTCGTTAATATCCGTCAGCAGCTGGCGCCTGACATTCAGTTCCTTTAATGCTCTATAATCGTTTGTTCTTCTGTCTGTCCATTTTTGACTCGGTGTTGATTTTATTTTCTTCATCCTTTCTTAATGTCAGGCTTTGCAACCATACAGTAAAACAGGCCAAATCAAAGTTTTCAGGATTCTTAGGTTTAACTCTTTGGGAAACCCTCTGTCTTTCTATGCATTGTTTAACTGGACCAGTTCTTGTTTTGTCATGCCAATTCTTGTTTTGTCATGCCAATTCTTGTTTTGTCATGCCAATCTTGTTTTGTCATGCCAGTTCTTGTTTTGTCATGCCAATTCTTGTTTTGTCATGCAATTCTTGTTTTGTCATGCCAGTTCTTGTTTTGTCATGCCAATTCTTGTTTTGTCATGCCAATTCTTGTTTTGTCATGCCAGTTCTTGTTTTGTCATGCCAATTCTTGTTTTGTCATGCCAATTCTTGTTTTGTCATGCCATTTCTTGTTTTGTCATGCCATTTCTTGTTTTGTCATGCAGTTCTTGTTTTGTCATGCCAATTCTTGTTTTGTCATGCCAATTCTTGTTTTGTCATGCCATTCTTGTTTGTCATCATTCTTGTTTGTCATGCCATTTCTTGTTTGTCATCCATTCTGTTTGTCATGCATTCTTGTTTTGTCATGCCATTCTTGTTTTGTCATGCCATTCTTACTT
>CM060313.1:7687709-7692709 GCA_030674185.1 Monoplex corrugatus | reverse complement strand
ATCCCCCATCATCACCACCACCACTGCAACCACCACCATCACAATCATCGTCATCATGATATCCCCCATCATCACCACCACCACTGGAACCACCACCATCACAATCATCGTCATCATGATATCCCCCATCATCACCACCACCACTGGAACCACCACCATCACAATCATCGTCATCATGATAGTCCCCACCATCACCACCACCACTGGAACCACCACCATCACAACCATCGTCATCATGATATCCCCCATCATCACCACCACCACTACAACCACCACCATCACAATCATCGTCATCATGATATCCCCCATCATCACCATCACCACTATCACAATCATCGTCATCATGATATCCCCCATCATCACCACCACCACTGCAATCACCACCATCACAATCATCGTCATCATGATAGTCCCCATCATCACCACCACCACTACAACCACCACCATCACAATCATCGTCATCATGATATCCCCCATCATCACCACCACCACTGCAATCACCACCATCACAACCATCGTCATCATGATAGTCCCCATCATCACCACCATCACTGCAATCACCACCATCACAATCATCGTCATCATGATAGTCCCCATCATCACCACCACCACTGCAATCACCACCATCACAACCATCGTCATCATGATAGTCCCCTCATCACCACCACCACTGCAATCACCACCATCACAATCATCGTCATCATGATATCCCCCATCATCACCACCACCACTACAATCACCACCATCACAATCATCGTCATCATGATATCCCCCATCATCACCACCACCACTGCAACCACCACCATCACAATCATCGTCATCATGATATCCCCCATCATCACCACCACCACTGCAATCACCACCATCACAATCATCGTCATCATGATATCCCCCATCATCACCACCACCACTGCAATCACCACCATCACAATCATCGTCATCATGATATCCCCCATCATCACCACCACCACTACAATCACCACCATCACAACCATCGTCATCATGATAGTCCCCATCATCACCACCACCACTACAACCACCACCATCACAACCATCGTCATCATGATATCCCCCATCATCACCACCACCACTACAACCACCACCATCACAACCATCGTCATCATGATAGCCCCCATCATCACCACCACAACCATCGTCTTCCTCCTCTTCAGACAGTTATAGGGTACTGAGGAGGAGTAGGCTACTCATTTTAATGTGCACTTTGCCCTAACCACTGAGGATGTACAGGTAACAGTTGTACAATTGTTTCACCACCACCACCATCATCATCATCACCACCACCACCACCACAACCGTCATCATGATTATCGTTATCATAATCCTTTTCGTCGTCGTCGTCATCGCAATCGCCACCATCATCGTCATCGTCATCGTCGTTATCGTCGTCGTCGTCGTCATCGTCATCGTCATCGTCGTCGTCGTCGTCGTCATCGTCATCGTCGTCATCGTCTAACAACAAAGGCTTACTAAGGAGCAGCCAAATCACTGATGCATACTTCGCCCAATTCAATGGGGATATACAGATGACAGTTGTTATTCCTCTTGTGCTCTACAACCAGCACCCCTCCAATAATTGTCATCGTCGTCGTCGTCATGATGATGATGATGATGATCATCATCATCATCATCACCATCACCACCACCGTTACCACCATCACCACCACCACCACCATCATCATGACCACCACCACCACCACCGTTATCATCATCATCATCATCATCGTCACCATCCTCCTCCTCCTCATCATCATCGTCATAATCGCCAAGCCACCCTGACTTACGGCGGAGTACTCATTGACGCGCACTTTGCCCTGTGCATTGAGGGTGTCCAGCTGACGGTTGTTGTACAGCTGACGACACTGCATTTCCTCAGGCACCACGTGGTAGGTCAGCACGCTCTGCAGCAGGTCAGGGTCCCCCTTCAACCTCTTCATCACTTCTTCCGGCAAGGCCTGAGGGGACAAACAGAATGGTTTATTATTTTTGGTGAGATTTATCTGCTTTTATGTCTCTTGAATTTCAGTATCAGTTTGCCGAGGATGGTTTTAGAGTGGTCGGATGATTTCCTGTATGTGTTGTTTTTGTTTTGTTTTTACTTTTGTTTCTGTTTTTTTTTAATTTCATGACATCTGTGGCGTCACTGCATATGGAATTTATATTCCAAGCGCAGAAACGTCATCTTAAGAAACTAAAACTGAAACCATTAATGCTGTGTTTTAAATTTCATGAAAACGGAAGATTTAAAATTATCATGGCGATATATCGTAGCTGTGTGTTTAGACTCCATGCGTTGGCGAGATCTTGAAAATCTTTTTTTTTTTTCCCTGTCTTATTTTCTACACCACTGTACTGGCCACAAAGCCTGAAACAATCAGTTACAATGGTTTGATGATGCATGATGATGGGGATAACAATCATGATGTTATGGAGTTTCATTCTGGATTGTACTCTGCAGTTCCTTTCATAACATATCCCTCAAGTAGTCCTGTCGTGACCAGGTGCTAAAATTTCTCTTTCCTCATAAAATGTCCTCTAAATGTTGCTTGTCCTTCCTAATCTTCTTTATTAATGATCTCTTGTGTCTGCCTCCTTCAAGACTGTCTCGTTTGTTTTCTTTGCTGTCCATGGAACTCTTAGCATTCTTCTTAGAAACCACAATTCAGTTGCCTCAATTTTGTTCCGTCTTTACGTGTTGACTGTCCACACCTCACAACCGTACAACAGTATCGGTTCTATATATCATTCAAGAACTAACTGGGGTATATCCTATCGCGTTACATTAAACACAGATGTGGATTCATAGTCTAACTGGCAGACAGACACATGGTGCAGGCCCTTTTCATCCTATCTAACAGCATCCTGCATTGTCAGCTATGATATCACAGCAAGGACTTTTTTTAGGATCATCACACCCAGGGAGGTTACCTTTGCGCTCACCTTTTGTTGTTGTTTTGTTTTCGTCCCATTTTCTACGCCACCTTAATGGCCACAGAAGCTGGCACACTTTTTTTTATAATGCGATGATGATGAAGTCGATGAGGATGATAATCATGATGCTATGGAGTTCCATCTACGATTGAGACTGCGTGACAGGGCTGTACTCTACGATTACTATCATAATATATCCTGGCGTCAACCAGGCCTGAGAGATACAGACACCTGCGGTGCTGGTCAGAAGGTTTGAGCAGCACCCTCAATGACGCATCGATGAAGTGGATGAGACTCGAATGTGTGGTCCCAGTCTTCCAAATGAGCCCATAGCACGCCCGAGTCTGGGTAGGAGCCGGTTAGAGCCGAAAAATCCCACAATAATTTTTTGAAGGGACTGGTGGGGATTCGAACCCACAACCTTCCAGTCAGTAGTCCGTTGCATTAACCACTACACCACGGCGAATGGTGCTCACAGCAAGAACTTAATCCTCTCACTCCTGAACTTTCTCCACCAGCTTCCTACAAAAACGTGACCCTTTCATTAGCTAGCTCATCCTATGCACCTATCATCCTATGCACAAGGAGTTTGCGGATAGAATGAGGAAATGAAAGGGTTAAGTTCTTGCAGTTGGTTGATCGGGTGCTGGGGAAGAAAGGTTAAACTAAAACATAAGGGACTTCTTACAGGATCAGAAATATTGGACGAAAACTACTGCAAAAGAAACTACACTTGTAAAAGAAATCTTTTTGGATAGACATTTTGTACGTAACTGTATCAACATACAGACACACGGAACAGACAGACAGACAGACAGACAGACAGTCCACCAACTTTACATAGATGACGTCATACACATCTGCCATCAGACCTGAATGGCCTCGTTGGAAGGAGCGAAGACAGTGACGTCACTGGCGTTCAGCAGATTTGACGTCAGACCGGCCGCTTCCGACAGCTCCACAAATTCCGTCAGACCGTTGATTTGTGCCACTGCCAGTGCGTCCAGTGCTGAATGTCATCCAGACCATAGACAGAACACAATATTAACCTTTTGACTCCCTCATCATAGCCACCAGCATCCAGCATTACCAACCATGATAGCAAAGCAACAATTAATCTTTCACCCGCCCTCATCAGCTTCCTGCTGATAATGACAGTAGTATGAGTTGTAATATATGTAGCAGAAGTAGTAGATGTAGACGTAGAAGTAATAGTAGAAGTAGTTGCATTAGTAAAGCTTATCATTAAAATGGTTATTTTTGAATCCAAATCATCCTACTCACCGGTCTCCGTGTTGAGCATATCTATCTTGAATGTATCTATGTATTATGTATCTAGGTATCTGTTATCTATCTATTATCTATCAATCTATTAATTATATGTACTAGAATATTATTATCTATGAAGTAATGTATTATTTATTATATTATCATTATCTATCTACATCTATCTACCACATACTTTGTAATATAATGAAGTTCTCACTTATTATCTATCTATCTATCTATCTATCTATCTATCTATCTATCTATCTACACACTATTCTTTGTAATTTGTCAATCAATCTTGCTATCTATCTATCTATCTATCCATCTATCCATCTATCATCTATCCATCTATCCATCCATCCATCCATCTATCTATCTATCTATCTATCTATCTATCTATTATCTATCTATCTATCACACTACTTCTTTGTAATAGTCAAATAAGTCTTGCGTCAACGTCACTCGGCTTGACACCGCTTGAAGTCTGGTTCGCAGGTTTCAAGGAACGTCCATACCGCTGAGACGCAATCTGACATACAGAATGTGACCACAGAAGCATGGATGTGAAGCAGATTGCAAAACAGACAGTTGTATCGGTCTGCAAGATCCAGACAAGCAGGATCGTGCAGACATAAAGGCTGAGACAATATCAGCCTTGAAGGTGGCATTTTGACAAGTTCTCATGCTTCATGATCTGATTTTCTTCATTGCACTGAAAAACAGTGGCCGAATGGTTCAGACGTTCGCCTGCCAAGATCTTAACTCCAGCTTCCAAGGTTCGT
>CM060313.1:7682709-7685209 GCA_030674185.1 Monoplex corrugatus | reverse complement strand
GACATTTCGAATCTCCAGCCATCAGTCTGTCGAACAGGCCTCTGTCCATTTTCTGGAAAGCGGAGTTGGTGGGGGCAAACAACGTGAACTGACCGTCCTTCTGCAGCGTGGACACGAGGTTAGCACGCGCCAGGGCTGGACAGAACACAGTGCCAGAAAATATTAACTTCATGCACAGGTAGATATGATTGTGTTTTAACTATGTAAGGCATTTTAGAATGGTAAATCATTCATGATGTAGTTTATCTGTATGGCTCTGTTGATCGCCCCTGTAGATTCAAGATTTTTATAGTTATTGTTATTTTTTTACAGCCCAGCCGACTGCGTAGAACCATATCAGGACTAAAACCGTTTCAAAACATACACAATACTTCAACAGAGGAAAAAAAAAAGGAAAAGAAAATTAAGTACACATATAAATGCATTCGTGCACATAACCTTAGGAGATGCCCCAGGCGTTGACCACTCCGTCCAATCTATTGTACAGAAGATTTAATCAACACACCGGAATATAAATTCAAGCATGGTTAAGGACACTAAAACATGTATAAAAAAAGGGCGTAAAGTATATAAAATTGCTTCCGCATATCTCATTTCTCTAGAGCCAAAAATGCACTCAGTACATGTACCCAATTATCAATCCTAAGAGACAGTGCGTAAGACTTTATCGAACACATACAGGTAAATGGACCAGCAAAGCAGAAAATGATAGAAAGAAATGACAAAGAGCAAAGTAAAAAGGCAGAAACAAAGACAGTGACAGGAAAGAAGAAATTTCTAGCACAGAATTTCCACAGAAGGTGGGGATATTATTTATACTGAAAGAGCCCCCGGCATCCCCACTGAGATGGGGGGGGGGGGGGGGTTCAATTTCTGATGCCCAGCCTGTAACATTAAGACTGGCGTGTTCGTCACCCGTCTTTATGCTGCCATCATTCTGGTGCCAGCTCAGTCTTTCGTAGGTTCCGCTTTTCCCACCTCCCCTTCCCCATGTGAAGACTTTGCAAGCGCATGTTTTTGTGCAGGCTCCCTCAAGGAGTGTGCCAGGTAGTTAGTGGATATGGATATGGAATTATCCAGGTGCGATGAATCTGTCTTGAACAAACTCAGAACTTAGAAATCATGATCTTATCACACAGACATTTTACATTTTATGTTAAGGGCATAATATGGAGTGAAAAATAACCCCAGCTAGTGGTAGTAGTCATTGCAACAACACGAGCAGTAGTAACAACACAATGACTGCGATTGTGGCATCGTATCCAAATTCTGCGAAAAAGACAGAAAGACAGAGAACAGAGAGGGAAAACTGACGTACACGGAAGACAGAGAGAGAGAAGAGAGAAAGAGAGAAGGAGAGGAGACAGGGGAGAGAGAGAGAGAGAGAGAGAGAGAGAGAGAGAGAGAGAGAGAGAGAGAGAGAGAGAGAGAGACAGACAGACAAACAGACAGACAAAGACAGAGAGACAGAGACAGACAGAGACAGAGACAGACGGATACAGACAGAGACAGAGAGACAGACAGACAGAGACAGAAAGACAGAGGCAGACAGATACTGAGACAGAGAGGCAGAGAGACAGAGAGAGACAGAGACAGACAGAGAGAGAAAGGACAGACAGAGACAGAGGGACAGAGAGACAGAAAGAGACAGAGACCAGAGAGAGACAGAGAGACAGAGAGAGAGACAGAGAGAGAGAGAGAGAGAAAGAGAGAGAGAGAGAAAAGAGAGAGAAAAGAGAGAGAGAGAGAGAGAGTGAAAGAGACAGAAAGACAGAGAGACAGAGAGAGACAAAGAGAGTAGACAACCATCATTGTTCTTTGAATATCACACAACAAGTAAAAAACACACTAAGCTCTTACACTCCACTCACCAGTCTTCAAATAGGAGAAACTGATGGTCACGCTGGATGAGATCAATAAGGGATGACGTCACAGTAGGCAGCACCTCCTCCACGACATGGATGACGCCATTGGTGGCCATGTTGTCCGTGGAGGTGACCTTCACGCAGTTTGCCGTGGTCAGCTTCTCGGGCCGGGAGTAGAAGTTCATCCTGATGGTGGAATCCAACGGACTGGCCGACATCAGAACGTCCTCGTCGCTGAAGGAAGACGCCTTCTTGGGCTCGGGAAGGAGGTGACCCAGGACCATGGCCTCAAGTTCGTTCTCCATCTTCTCCCGTTGAGATCGCGACACCATCACGGCGTTGGGCTGATCCCGCTGTAAGGAGATGCCAGGGCCCACGTTGAGGGGAAGGTTCCGTCCACTGGAGCGAAGACGGTGAAGTTGCCCCGGGCGAGTTCTTCTTCCAGGCCTACCGTGCTGACTGCCCTCAGCAGGTCGTTCAGGCCCAGCTTCCGGGCAGTGCTCGGCAGGTCCTCCAGCTTGAGTTCTGTGGGACGCAAAGTTTTGATGGGTTAGAATCTCCTCCGCTTTACAGGATACGTCACTGAGGGTATTGTTAAAACTGTCCTGACCAACACCGCAGGTGTCTGTATCTTC
>CM060313.1:7662709-7675209 GCA_030674185.1 Monoplex corrugatus | reverse complement strand
TAATAATATATTTTATTTATATAGCGCAAAATCTTGATAAAATCAACTGGAAGGTTCGAAGAAGTTGTCATTGTTATTATTAGATTTGTTTAACTCTTTGATTCTCGCACCCTATCCACTAACTGCAAAAACTTTAACTCTTTGACTCCCTCACCCTATCCACCAGCTTCCCGGTGTTTTTGTTTTGCTAGCATGGTTGACAATACAGGATGCTGGAAGACAGGGTGCGGGAGTCTAAGAGTTAAAGCCCAGCCATATCAGGACTATAACTGTTTCAAGACATATACAATACTTTAACAAGAGGGGAATAAAAGGAAAATAATGTACACATATCAATGCATTCGCGCACATGATCTCAGGAGAGGCCCCGGCGATGACCTCTCCGTCCAATTTATCACACAGGGGATTTAATAAACATACCTGAATACAAATTAAAACATAACTAAGGACACTAAAACATATATAAAAACGGGCCCAAACTAACCTAAAATTGCTACCGCATATCTCATTTCCCTAGAGCCAAAATGCACTTAATACATGTACCCAATTATCAATCCTAAGAGAAAGTGCGTAAGAATACATGCAGGAGAAATGATCAGCAAGAAAGTGCATAATAACACATACAGGTGAATGGACCAGCAAGAAAGTGCATAATAACACATACAGGTGAATGGACCAGCAAGAAAGTGCATAATAACACATACAGGTGAATGGACCAGCAAGAAAGTGCGTAATAACACATACAGGTGAATGGACCAGCAAGAAAGTGCGTAATAACACATACAGGTGAATGGACCAGCAAGAAAGTGCATAATAACACATACAGGTGAATGGACCAGCAAGAAAGTGCTTAATAACACATACAGGTGAATGGACCAGCAAGAAAGTGCATAATAACACATACAGGTGAATGGACCAGCAAGAAAGTGCATAATAACACATACAGGAGAAATGATCAGCAAGAAAGTGCATAATAACACATACAGGTGAATGGACCAGCAAGAAAGTGCATAATAACACATACAGGTGAATGGACCAGCAAGAAAGTGCATAATAACACATACAGGTGAATGGACCAGCAAGAAAGTGCATAAGAATACACACAGGTGAATGGATCAGCAAGAAAGTGCATAATAACACATACAGGTGAATGGACCAGCAAGAAAGTGCATAAGAATACACACAGGTGAATGGACCAGCAAGAAAGTGCATAAGAAAACACACAGGTGAATGGACCAGCAAGAAAGTGCATAAGAATACACACAGGTGAATGGACCAGCAAGAAAGTGCATAAGAATACACACAGGTGAATGGACCAGCAAGAAAGTGCATAAGAATACACACAGGTGAATGGACCAGCAAGAAAGTGCATAATAACACATACAGGTGAATGGACCAGCAAGAAAGTGCATAATAACACATACAGGTGAATGGACCAGCAAGAAAGTGCATAATAACACATACAGGTGAATGGACCAGCAAGAAAGTGCATAATAACACATACAGGTGAATGGACCAGCAAGAAAGTGCATAAGAATACATACAGGTGAATGGACCAGCAAGAAAGTGCGTAATAACACATACAGGTGAATGGACCAGCAAGAAAGTGCATAATAACACATACAGGTGAATGGACCAGCAAGAAAGTGCATAAGAATACACACAGGTGAATGGATCAGCAAGAAAGTGCATAATAACACATACAGGAGAAATGATCAGCAAGAAAGTGCATAATAACACATACAGGTGAATGGACCAGCAAGAAAGTGCATAATAACACATACAGGTGAATGGACCAGCAAGAAAGTGCATAATAACACATACAGGTGAAATGGACCAGCAAGAAAGTGCATAAGAATACACACAGGTGAATGGATCAGCAAGAAAGTGCATAATAACACATACAGGTGAATGGACCAGCAAGAAAGTGCATAAGAATACACACAGGTGAATGGACCAGCAAGAAAGTGCATAAGAATACACACAGGTGAATGGACCAGCAAGAAAGTGCATAAAATACACACAGGTGAATGGACCAGCAAGAAAGTGCATAAGAATACACACAGGTGAATGGACCAGCAAGAAAGTGCATAAGAATACACACAGGTGAATGGACCAGCAAGAAAGTGCATAATAACACATACAGGTGAATGGACCAGCAAGAAAGTGCATAATAACACATACAGGTGAATGGACCAGCAAGAAAGTGCATAAAATACACATACAGGTGAATGGACCAGCAAGAAAGTGCATAATAACACATACAGGTGAATGGACCAGCAAGAAAGTGCATAAGAATACATACAGGTGAATGGACCAGCAAGAAAGTGCGTAATAACACATACAGGTGAATGGACCAGCAAGAAAGTGCATAATAACACATACAGGTGAATGGACCAGCAAGAAAGTGCATAAAAACATACAGGTGAATGGACCAGCAAGAAAGTGCATAATAACACATACAGGTGAATGGACCAGCAAGAAAGTGCATAATAACACATACAGGTGAATGGACCAGCAAGAAAGTGCATAATAACACATACAGGTGAATGGACCAGCAAGAAAGTGCATAAGAACACATACAGGTGAATGGACCAGCAAGAAAGTGCATAATAACACATACAGGTGAATGGACCAGCAAGAAAGTGCATAATAACACATACAGGTGAATGGACCAGCAAGAAAGTGCATAATAACACATACAGGTGAATGGACCAGCAAGAAAGTGCATAAAAACATACAGGTGAATGGACCAGCAAGAAAGTGCATAATACACACAGGTGAATGGACCAGCAAGAAAGTGCTAATAACACATACAGGTGAATGGACCAGCAAGAAAGTGCAAATAACACATACAGGTGAATGGACCAGCAAGAAAGTGCATAAGAATACACACAGGTGAATGGACCAGCAAGAAAGTGCATAAAATACACACAGGTGAATGGACCAGCAAGAAAGTGCATAAAATACACAACAGGTGAATGGACCAGCAAGAAAGTGCATAAGAATACACCAGGTGAATGGACCAGCAAGAAAGTGCATAATAACACAACAGGTGAATGGACCAGCAAGAAAGTGCGTAAGAATACACCAGGTGAATGGACCAGCAAGAAAGTGCGTAAGAACATACAGGTGAATGGACCAACAAGAAAGTGCGTAATAACACATACAGGTGAATGGACCAGCAAGAAAGTGCATAAGAATCACATACAGGTGAATGGACCAGCAAGAAAGTGCGTAAGAACGCATACAGGTGAATGGACCAACAAGAAAGTGCGTAATAACACATACAGGTGAATGGACCAGCAAGAAAGTGCGTAAGAACGCATACAGGTGAATGACCAGCAAGTGCAGTAAAATGTATCGAATCGCCATCAGGTTCTATCACTATGGTAATGTGTGAATTTTTTAATATTAATTAACCTATTTGTGATGCAGAAGGAAAAAAACTCGATTGAAAATCCACAACCAGTTCATGGCTGTGGTAAAAATAGCTGGCTATGTTTTTAAATTTTGACATCTGGGATTACAAAACCCTAAAGCACCCCACACCCCCCATCATGCTGGTCAAAAATCTAAGCTTCATTCAAATTTATGGCTGTCCCCCCTCCCCCCCCCCCCCCCCCCCCGATATTTCGAGTCATTAAAATCTAAGCTTCAATTACCCAAAGTATTATGGCTGAAAACACTATGGAATTTAAAAATTTAAAAATCTTATGAGCTTATCACTTTGCCAAAAACGCATTAAAAATTTAACCCTTTGACTCTCGCACCCTGTCCACCAGCATCCTGCATTGGCAACCATGCTAACAAAGCAAAAACTTAACCCTTTGATTCCCTCACCCTATCCACCGGTTTCTTGCAGGAAGCTGGGGGACAGATGAGGGAATCAAAGAGCAAGGTTTTTGCAGTTGGTGGATAGGGTGCGGGAGTCAAAGGGTTAAGCGTGTCTGAAAACAGAATTGTTAAGACAAACTTCTTTCAGTTTCATTTCTGCACATGAAACTATAAACTTTGAAATTTGAAAATGGCTTTAGAATTTCAGAAATGAACGGTTTGCACACTAGCCTGGTTTTCTTATTTTGCGCCGTGTTTATTTGTTTAGTTTATTTTGATCTCAGACAACTCCTACCCAGAGTTGAACGTGCTATGGACTCATTGAGAAGACTTGGTACCCCACAGCCGAGTCTCATGCACTTCACATATGCATTATGAACAGTTTTGCTGAAATTTCCCTACCAACACCGTATGTCTGTATCTCTCAAGCCTGGTTTACAAGTGGATATATTATGAAGCAGAATGTAGAGTACAACCCTGATAGGCAATCTCGAACCGAAACAGAACCATAGACATTATAGTTTTCATGTATCACTCTGGAATGGAGGAAAATGGCTCCCAGACTCAGTGGCCCATCATGACTTGTTCTCGTGAGAGAGGTATTCCTCCAGATGCTATCTTCAAGTTTTTATAAGTGACCAATACATTTCACCTTATATGATAAAAACTACGGGACAAAGTCTTAAACATGTTTAACCCTTTGACTCCCGCACCCTGTCCATCAACATCTTGCATCGTCAACCTTGCTAGCAAAGCAAAAACTTAACCCTTTGACTCCCTCACTCTATCCACCACCTTCCTGCAGAAAGCTGGTGAATAGCCATCCTCTACAACGACTCACTCCATTCCCGCCTATCTTTCTCGCAGTATCTGCCTTTCTCCATCCTTCTTTTGAGCACGTTGAAGTATCCTTCCAATCCACCCCTCACCCCATCACCTTCTCCTGTGTCTATCGACCCCCACCTAGCTCTGCCAACAAACTCACCACATCCACGTTTCTCTCTGACTTTGACCAATTGCTTGACCACTACTGCCTCTTACCTGGAAATCTCATCATTCTAGGTGACATCAATGTCCACTATGACAACACTCACCGTTATGACACAAGACATATCATCAACTCTCTGTCCAATCACAATATGACTCAACACATTTCTGAACCAATCCATCAAAAAGGTCACATTCTTGACTGGATCATTTCTCGTGATCACCACAATTCCGCTACTGACAACTGCTTAGTTCTTTCTACCCGTCTAACTTCAGCCCTTCCATCTGACCACTCTGCAATTCTCTGTTCTCTCGACATTTCTCCTCCTTCCCGTACCATGCGCACAGTGACTCGACGCAATCTCAAATCTATCGACCTCTCCACATTTTCATCTGATGCCTCCCGTCTCCTTTCTCAAAAGTCACATAACCTTGCCGATGAATTCTATACTACTCTCCACCATCTTCTGGACACTCATGCTCCAGCCACAACCCGTCTTTTACCTGACCGCCCCCCTACCCCCTGGCTCACTCATGAGATCGCCTGTGCAAAACGTGCCCGCCGCAGAGCAGAGCGCCGCTGGCGCAAATCCAAACTCACTGTACACAGGCAACTTTTCCAAGCCTCTAAAACAAAAGTATCCACCCTCATTGCATCAGCAAAAACAAGCTATTTCCAAACCAAAATCCTGAATGCTTCTTCTTCAAAAGAACTCTTTACAACCATGAATCATCTCCTTGGCACACGAAAAGATTTACCTCTCCCAACAAAACATACAAATGAAGAACTCCCATCTGTATTCTCCAACTATTTCACCACCAAAATACAAACTCTTCGTGACAGGCTTGACAGGACACCCTGTCAACCATGCCCACCTGACCCTTCCTTCTCTGGCACACCTCTTACTACTTTTACCCCAGTCTCACAAGAAGAAATTCTCAACACAATGAGATCCATGTCGTTCAAAACCTGCGAACTGGATCCTCTTCCAGGTTCTCTCTACGCCGACTGTCTCCCTACTCTCCTCCCATTCATCACTGACATCATCAACACTTCTCTTCAAACTGGAACTGTCCCAATTCTTTCAAGTCTGCTATTGTTCACCCTCTCCTCAAGAAACACAATTTAGACCCAAATGAACTGAAAAAGTACCGGCCTATCTCTAATCTCTCTTTCTTGTCAAAAC
Source organism: Monoplex corrugatus (assembly GCA_030674185.1). Lineage (NCBI taxonomy): Eukaryota > Metazoa > Mollusca > Gastropoda > Littorinimorpha > Ranellidae > Monoplex > Monoplex corrugatus. The sequence goes on along the minus strand of CM060313.1, from coordinate 7,669,198 downwards.
TCCTTGAAAAAGTCGTCCTCAACCAGCTGAACTCTCACCTGTCTGCCAACAATCTCCTCAATCCTTTCCAGTCAGCCTACCGCCAGTGCCATAGCACTGAAACTGCCCTACTACACATTCTCAACAATCTCCTCCTTGCGACTGATACTGGCAAAGTCTCTCTCCTCACACTCCTTGATCTGTCTGCAGCCTTCGATACCATTGACCATGGTATTCTCCTTTCTAGACTTCATCATACTTTTGACATCTCTGACATTGCTCTCTCCTTTTTCACTTCATATTTATCAAACAGAAAACAAACTGTTCTCATCAATGGCACTTACTCTCAACCTGCATACCTGACCTGTGGTGTTCCACAAGGATCTGTCCTTGGCACTGTTCTTTTCACTCTTTACACCTCCCCCCTGTCCACCATCATCAACTCCCACTCTATAAAACACCACTTCTATGCTGATGACACCCAACTTCAAGACAGTGACTCACCTGATAATATACAGCGTCTGTTGACTCGCACCACTGAGTGTTACTCAGACATTAAGAACTGGATGACGTTCAACAAACTTCAGCTTAATGACGACAAAACAGAAGCTATCCTCATTGGCACCCGTCAGAAACTTTCTCAGCTGCCTCCTCTTTCTCTCCCATTATGTAACACATCAGTCCCAATTTCTGATTCAGCTAAAAACCTTGGTGTCTGCATTGACTCTACCCTCTCCATGAACAACTTTGTTTCTCAAACTGCCAGGTCTTGCTACTATCATCTCCATCGTATAAGGCTGATCAGGAAGTATCTCTCTGTGGAAACAACTGCAAAACTCGTTCTCTCCTTCATAATGTCTCGCATTGACTATTGCAATTCACTCCTGTCTGGTCTTCCTGCCTCCACCATTCACATCCTACAGCGCATTCAAAACAATGCTGTACGCCTTGTACTCAAAAAGAAAAAAGCTGACCACATATCTCCTCTCCTGGCACAACTTCACTGGCTCCCTGTATCAAAGCGCATACAGTACAAACTAGACACCATGTGCTACAAAAGCCTCAATAACGCAGCCCCCGCAAGCCTACTTGAGATCTGTGTTCCCTCACGTACCCTCCGCTCTGCCTCCGATCCTCTGACTTTTCGCTTTCCACGTACTAAGCTCAATACCTATGGTCCACGAGCCTTCTCTGTTTCTGGTCCACTCTCCTGGAACAAACTTCCTCTCTCAGTCCGTCAGCAACCTACTTTTGTCTCCTTCAAGTCCGCTCTCAAAACTCACCTTTTCTCCTCCGCATAAAATCCTAACCTCACTCAACCCCCCCCCCCCCTCTGCAGCCTGTCTCCGCTCGGAGGGGAATCACATGGTTATAATATATAATTGTATATGCTATGCTCTCTATAATTTTCCATTGCTTTTATTCTTGCTTTTATTGCTTTTATTCTTTCTCCCCATTTATAGCCATGCGTGTGTGTGAGTGTGTGTGTGTGTGTGTGTGTGTGTGTGTGTGTGTGTGTGTGTGCGTGCGTGTGTGTGCGTGCGTGCGTGCTTGCGTGTGTGTCTGCTTCAGCGCTTAGATTTGATTTTATCAAGATTTTGCGCTATATAAATATTGTAATTATTATTATTTTTTAACTGAACTTGGAGTTGCTTTTTGACGTGGTGTTAGTCCTGATATGGTTCTGGAGGCCTGGTTGGTTGGACTATAAGCAATGAGAGCTTGAAATCGTTGGGTTGGAGGTGTGTTGAAGAAGCGAAATGGACAGCATGGGGATGGTGCCACGAAGACATTGCACAAGATGGGGCAGCAACGAACCACCACCACCACCACCACCACCACCACCACCACCACCACCACCACCACCACCACCACCACTACCACCACCACCACCTCCACCACCACCACCAACAATAACAACATAACAACAACAACAAACAAAACAAAACACAAAACACAAAACAACCGACCAACCGACCGACCGACCGACCGACCGACCGACCGACCAACCAACCAACCAACCACCGACCGACCGACCGACCGACCAACCAACCAACCAACCAACCAACAACCCAAACCTCTCATTGACACACACACACACACACACACATACACACACACACACACACACACACACACACACACACACACACACACACACACACACACACACACACACACACACAAACACACACACACATATCACTCTTTCGCCCCATCCCTTCCTGTCAATCTTTCACCCTATCCACCAGCTTCATATACATCTCTCTGTTGGACAGCTTGATCCATACAGAAAGAGGGTTAAGTGGTGGGAAGAGAAATCTTCCAGCTGAGGAGGGGAATGAAAGGCTTGCCTTTCATCACTGCACGCTCTCATCACGCGCTCACATTCTCCCGGTCGACCCGCGTGCACCTCACCACCCTGTCTGCACACACACACACACACACACACTCAACACTCCCACTCCCCCACCCTCACCACCACCACCCACCCCCGCCTCATTTTTTTTGACGTTTACATCTAACTCATCTTATGACTACTTTTGCCCATGGCGTCATCATGCTTCCCTCCTCAGTTCTTCACGTGTAAGTGGGGGGGGGAGGAAGAGAGGAGGGGACCTGCGGAGGAAACCAAATAATAAAAAGAAGGATGGAGAGATAGGCAGATGCTGAAGGAGAAGGATGTGTAAGTGGCAGAGTTGAAAACTTCCTCCCCAAACACAAACAAAGCAATGGCGATGATATAGGTTAAAGCTAAAGCGTGATGCACGTACGGAAGACAAGGTGGCGGTGTGCTGCGGCGACACGGTCTCCTTAGGAAGAGCAGCCTCAGTTTAATTCAGTAATGGTAAATTCATTGTGACAACAACAACAACAACAACGACGACGACGACAACAACAACAACAGCAACAACAACAACGACGACGACGACGACGACGACGACGACAACGACAACGACAACGACAACGACAACGACAACAACAACAACAACAACAACAACAACAACAACAACAACAACATCAACAACAACAACGACGACGACGACGACGACGACGACAACAACAACAACAACAACAACGACGACGACGACGACAACGACAACAACAACAACAACAACTCCCATGCACCCACAAAACCGACAAGTAAACCTCTCCCACCCACACAAAAACGATGACAACAACAACACCAGTAACAAACAAACAAACAAACAAACAAACAACAAACAAACAACATCATCATCATCAGCATCAGCATCATTAGCATCAGCAGCAGCAGCAGCAACAACAAAAACAACAATAATAAAGACATATACCTGTTCATTAATCATTGTACCATATACGCTCAGAGTATAATTATGTGTGTGTGTGTGAACAGAGAAAAACGCTCACAGAAAAGTGTTTTTCTTTACAGGTACGCGTATTAAAACAATACAAAGCCAAAACAACCAAGCCCGGTTCAAACCAGCCAGTGAATCAGTGTAAAATGTCATCATCATCACTTTGAATGGCACAAATCAGCCAGTATTGACAATGTGACACCAAAGATTTCTGAGTTTCCACTGGAACGTTACAATTCGTGACTGGTTAGATAGGCAGACAACCAGTTATACACATATAGTCATACCCTATGTTAATTACAGTATACAGACATCCATCAGACACGTACAGTCACACCCTGTGTTAATTACAGTATACAGACACCCATCAGACACATACAGTCACACCTTGTGTTAATTACAGTATACAGACATCCATCAGACACATACAGTCACACCTGTGTTAATTACAGTATACAGACATCCATCAGACACGTACAGTCACACCCTGTGTTAATTACAGTATACAGACAGACATCAGACACATATAGTCACAACATGTGTTAATTACAATATACAGACATCCATCAGACACGTACAGTCACACCTTGTGTTAATTACAGTATACAGACATCCATCAGACACATATAGTCACACTCTGTGTTAATTACAGTATACAGACATCCATCAGACACATACAGTCACACCCTGTGTTAATTACATATACAGACATCCATCACACACGTACAGTCACACCCTGTGTTAATTACAGTATACAGACAGACATCAGACACATACAGTCACACCCTGTGTTAATTACAGTATACAGACATCCATCAGACACGTACAGTCACACCCTGTGTTAATTACAGTATACAGACATCCATCAGACACATACAGTCACACCCTGTGTTAATTACAGTATACAGACATCAGATACGTACAGTCACACCCTTGTGTTAATTAAAGTATACAGACATCCATCAGACGCATACAGTCACACCCTGTGTTAATTACAGTATACAGACATCCATCAGACACATACAGTTACACCCTGTGTTAATTACAGTATACAGACATCCATCAGACACGTACAGTCACACCCTGTGTTAATTACAGTATACAGACATCCATCAGACACATATAGTCACACCCTGTGTTAATTACAGTATACAGACATCCATCAGACACGTACAGTCACACACCTGTGTTAATTACAGTATACAGACATCCATCAGACACATACAGTCACACCCTGTGTTAATTACAGTATACAGACATCAGATACGTACAGTCACACCTTGTGTTAATTACAGTATACAGACATCCATCAGACACATACAGTCACACCCTGTGTTAATTACAGTATACAGACATCCATCAGACACATACAGTCACACCCTGTGTTAATTACAGTATACAGACATCCATCAGACACGTACAGTCACACCCTGTGTTAATTACAGTATACAGACAGACATCAGACACATATAGTCACACCCTGTGTTAATTACAGTATACAGACATCCATCAGACACATACAGTCACACCCTGTGTTAATTACAGTATACAGACATCCATCAGACACGTACAGTCACACTCTGTGTTAATTACAGTATACAGACAGACATCAGACACGTACAGTCACACCTTGTGTTAATTACAGTATACAGACATCCATCAGACACAGTACAGTCACACCCTGTGTTAATTACAGTATACAGACAGACATCAGACACATATAGTCACACCCTGTGTTAATTACAGTATACAGTAATCAACTCAATACGAACAGACACATAAAGTACACACCCTGTGTTAATTACAGTATACAGACATCCATCAGACACATACAGTCACACCCTGTGTTAATTACAGTATACAGACATCCATCAGACACATACAGTCACACCCTGTGTTAATTACAGTATACAGACACACATCAGACACATATAGTCACACCCTGTGTTAATTACAGTATACAGACATCCATCAGACACATAAGTCACACCCTGTGTTAATTACAGTATACAGACATCCATCAGACACATATAGTCACACCCTGTGTTAATTACAGTATACAGACATCCATCAGACACATATAGTCACACCTCTGTGTTAATTACAGTATACAGACATCCATCATACACATATCAGTCACACACCCCTGTGTTAATTACAGTATACAGACACATCAACCTATCAGTCACACCGTAATTACAGTCACATCACACTAAGCACACCCTGTGTTAATTACAGTATACAGACATCCATCAGACACATATAGTCACACCCTGTGTTAATTACAGTATACAGACATCTCAGACACATACAGTCACACCCTGTGTTAATTACAGTATACAGACATCCATCAGACACATAAGTCACACCCTGTGTTAATTACAGTATACAGACATCCATCAGACACGTACAGTCACACCCTGTGTTAATTACAGTATACAGACATCCATCAGACACATACAGTCACACCCTGTGTTAATTACAGTATACAGACATCCATCAGACACGTACAGTCACACCCTGTGTTAATTACAGTATACAGACATCCATCAGACACGTACAGTCACACCCTGTGTTAATTACAGTATACAGACATCCATCAGACACTACAGTCACACCCTGTGTTAATTACAGTATACAGACATCCATCAGACACATACAGTCACACTCTGTGTTAATTACAGTATACAGACATCCATCAGACACTACTAGTCACACCTTGTGTTAATTACAGTATACAGACATCCATCAGACACATACAGTCACACCCTGTGTTAATTACAGTATACAGACAATCAGACACATATAGTCACACCTGTGTTAATTACAGTATACAGACATCCATCAGACACGTACAGTCACACCTGTGTTAATTACAGTATACAGACATCCATCAGACACGTACAGTCACACCTTGTGTTAATTAAGTATACAGACATCATCAGACACTACAGTCACACTCTGTGTTAATTACAGTATACAGACACCATCAGACAGATACAGTCACACCCTGTGTTAATTACAGTATGCAGACATCCATCAGACACATATAGTCACACCTTGTGTTAATTACAGTATACAGACATCCATCAGACACGTACAGTCACACCTTGTGTTAATTACAGTATACAGACATCCATCAGACACATACAGTCACACTCCTGTGTTAATT
>CM060313.1:7635209-7647709 GCA_030674185.1 Monoplex corrugatus | reverse complement strand
CACTTGGTCAACTGAGCGCGAAAAATCCTTCTTGAACAAACTCTAAACGATCTTTCGGGGTTTAATTTACAGGTGGTGTAAGATGGATGACCATGATGCTAGTCAATCAGCCGGCCTTTCAAACATCATGCTCAGTACAACGTCAGACGTTGGGACTTCAGAGCCAGAGGAAGACCATAGCAGCGCTGGATAAATGGAGTGGCAGACTCATCATCATCAGCTGCCCTCCCGCATGGCGTTGGCGACCATGGACTTCCAACCATCTCTATCTCTCGTTGCCCCCAGCATCTCCCCCACCCTCCCCATCCCTAGAGTGGCAGACTACAGTCCACATCCACAACATGTCTCTACACCATTCTTCTCTTTTGACTGATGATGTACAACCGTTAGCTTCATCCCTCGTCGACATCTCCACGGTACGAGTGGACGGGATAAAGTAAGCAATGTTAAGTAAGGAGAATATCAACAGTGTCTAAAGACAAGAGTTCTTACTCCCATCCTTTCCTATTAAGCGCCTTCAGAGGGTACAAAACAGTGCAGCTAGGCTGGTATTCAGAAAGCGAAACACCACCTCAGCAACCAGCCTATTGAAGCAACTCCACTGGTTCCTTGTGGAAGCAAGAGTAGAATATAAACTAGCTACTCTGGCTTATCGGCATTTTGATAGTACGTTCCTTATCTATCTCTCTTCTATGCTTAAAACATACAGTCCTGAACGCAGTCTCAGGTCAAGCAGCCAGAAGCTTCTGGCAAAATCAAAATCAAAATACAAAATCGTAGGACACCGAGCTTTCCGTTGCCAGATCTCACTTGTCTGGAACGATCTGCCTTTTTCTCTCCGTTGTTCATCATCATCTCTTCTTTCAAGGCGGGCCTCAAAACTTATCTTTATGATAAATACTACCAGTAATGAAACATGATTTTTAATCTTTGTGATTCAGTGATGTATGTATTAGTACTTGCTTGCAACAGATGTGCTAGTGTGTGTGTGTGTTGGGAGGGGGAGGGACTAGGAGTGGGAGTTAGTATAATTGAACACTAGGCATAGGGCTGATTGGGAAAAATGAACTAATTAATGTAAAGGGAAAAATGAAGTAATTAATGTAAAGCGCAGTGAGTCTTTACCTATGTGTAGGAGAATAACGCTATATAAAAGTAATGTATTATTATTATTACTCACCCTTCCCACCAACTCCTGTGACGACAGAAATTTAAGCAATGTTAAGTAAGGCGGGAACTAAAAGTGTCTAAAGACAAGAGTTCTTACTCATCTTTCCCTCCAGTTCCTCTGACAATAGAAAATTAAGTAATGTTAAGAAATCCAAAACAAGTGTGACTGCCCGCGTTCAAGCAAACAGGAACCAGAAAAAAATACGAAAAAAGAATAAGAACGCGTATTTAATACAACAAAACAAGACAGGCGCAAATTTTCGGCCAACTGGACGGAGCAGCAGGGAAGTTTCAGTCTTTTTCTCCTAATTTTTGTATCTGGTGTTTGTTTGTGATCTTACGCTTGACAAAGGCCAGTTGGCCGAAAATTTGCACCAGTCTTGTCTTGTTCTTTTATCGTGATGTTTTTTTCTGGTTAATGTTTAGTACGGCGGGTCCCACTAACAGTGTCTATAGACAAAAAGAGTTCTTACTCACCCTTCCCACCAGTTCTTCTGACGACCCCAGTTGAAGTCAAAGTCGAAGTCAAAGTTCCAGGGACTTTGGTGACCGCCGAAGCTGAAGCCGGCACCAACGCCGCCATTATGGCCAAAGCTGAATGGTCGTCTGTGATTATTCCACCGGCTGAAACAACATCATAACAACATCACATCATCATCATCATCATCATCATCATCATCACATCATCATCATCATCATCATCATCATCGATCCAGAGAGAGAGAGAGAGAGAGAGAGAGAGAGAGAGAGAGAGAGAGAGAGAGAGAGAGCACAGACGCACACACACACACACACACATACAGGCATAGAGAAAACACAGACACACTCACACACGCTCACACACACAGGCATAGACACATTCAAACGCGCGCGCGCGCACACACACACACACCACGCAATGCACACACACACACACACACACACACACACACACACACACACACACACACACACACACACACACACACACACTCCACAGAGAACACGGAATTATGTCAGGAAATTGTATCAAATTGATCTTGATAACCTTGGAAACTATATGTTAGAAAATGGTCTGTCGTTGTCGGCAGAAAAATCTAACATGATGCTGTTAGATCCTGGTGGTAACTCAAATAACTTGCCTACTTTCAAACTGCTTGGTGAAGTGTTAAATTACAAACAGGTCGTAAAATTTCTGGGAGTTTACATCACGTTCGAAATTAAGCTGGAATGTCCATTTTGATTATATTTTAACAAAAGCACGAAAAACCTTTAATTTTCTAAAGATAATAAGCAAATTACCCTGGGGAATGGATACAAATACACTGATTCATCTGTCAACAGCGCTGGTCAGGTCTAAATTATCCTACGCGCAAGAAGTTTTTTCAATGCACCCAAATATTTACTAAAAAGATTCAGAGCTTGGACTGCAAAAGTCTTAAAATTGCACTAGGTGTACCAACTCATGCCTCTACTCTGGTAACGTACAAAGCTGCTGGAATTCTACCTCTAAACAAACCATCGTGAGCTAGCTACAGCAAAGTTTGCAATTAGAACTACTTCATAAGCGAATAATTTTGTGAGCAAAGAAATTAAAATCAGGTCTGATATTGACTTCCCAAAACGAACAAAAAACATTTGATCACAAATTACAGCCGCAACTTACATATCTGACCTGATCAAACAATCCAACATAACAATGGATGAAATAGCCGAGAAACCAACGATAACGCCTATCCCTACATGGGAAATGCTAAAGGCCACATTTGATCTCGATTATGCAAACGTTAAAAAAGATAATAATGTCAACATTACGCTATCCGCAGCTTGTGAACACATCGATGAAAAGTACCGTACCCACCTCCACATTTTTACCGATGGGTCAGTCTTAGCAAATCAGAGCGCTGGAGCAGCATTTTATGTTCCAAAATTTAACATTAAAAAGTCTTTTTTCATTGGGGCAAATGTATCTATATATACAGCAGAATTGGTCGCTGTTGTTCACGCGTTGCATTATTCAGTAAGCCTTCGGCCTGTCTTTCAAAGTAGTTCTCTTTGTTGATTCAACATCTGTATTATATGCCTTACAGTCTTTTGATACAGACACAAGACCTGATTTAATAATTGAGGCAAATCTTCTTAAATCATCTAATACACTGTTTAAAGATAAATGGCTCGGAAATCAGTTTATGCTGGGTGCCTTCTCACGCTGGTCTTCACGGCAACAATGTAGTTGACAGAGCTGCTAAATCCGGTGCACTCCATTTTGAAAATTCCATAGAATTACATGTTAACACCTCGGTAAAAGAAGCTTACAACTCGCTAGAATTAGCATCATGGATTCGATTTCATGAACATTTAAATGAAAAATTTGTGTCTCAAAAAAAGAATCAAACTTTCAGTTCAAAATATCTGTAAAAAGATGCAGTATTCTTCGTTATATCATTTGAGATTAATTGTTACCACATATTTTCGTATTCAACTGAACGCTTTGAAAACAAAATATTGTAAAAACGTTTTATGTTTTTGCGGTGAACAATTCACATTGTATCACTGTTTGTTTTACTGCAGAAAACTTCGTTGTTTTTTTTACAAAGATGTTTACACAAGGAAACTATCTTGAAAAGCATTTTAAAGAAGTAATATCAGATCAAGTTCTGTTAGTTAAAATTTCAGAATCATTGGTTCACAGTCCTGTTAATGCGTTACTTTAAGGTTATTATTTTTAATTATTGTTATTTTATTTTGTTTTGTTTTGTTTTTTATGACGATTTTTCTTTTACATTTGATGTTAGCGTTGTTCTAGTTTCATTTCTCTGTTCATCCATATCCTTTTTCTTAAGACCTTGCCGCTTCCTTTTAATTTTTTTTCCCGTCTCTTACTCTGTTCCCCTCTGTCCCCTCCCCTCCCCTAAAAAAAATCATCCTCCATGCCATTTTTACCCGTCTAATATCACTTATAATGAAAAGACGTTAAATTAAGGAACGAACGAACACACACACACAACACACACACACACACACAACACACACACAACACCACACACACACACACACACACACACACACACACACACACACACCACTCAGAAAACACGGACACAGACACACAGACACAGATGCACACATACATACATACATACATGCATACATACACACACAGACGCACACAGACGAACAGGAAAACACCCCCCCCCCACACACACACACCAAAACACACACTCACACACACATACGCAAACAAGCCAACACACTCAAACACACAAACACCCACACACACACTCACCACACACAACCACTACACAAACACACACACACACATACACAAAAACGTACACACAAACACAAACAAACACCCACCCTCACACACACACACACACACACACACACACACACACACACACACACACACACACACACACACACACACACACACAACACATTATTCACACATTCACGCAAATTCTGTTTTTATGATCGTACCATGATGAGGAGACTGACATCAGCCTACTGATGCATTCCCCACACAGACACTTCCATGTCATTTTGACCTGAACACACGATCTGCTTTTGACGATCTGTTTTATCACCAGCTGGTGAAACAGTTGATCATTGATGATAACTTTCCTTTCGTAGGTTATGGTGACCTTGAACTTACTTCCAAGATGCTCACAGTTATTCGTTAACCAACAGTCAATTACCCACCCAACCAACCAATTTAGTACCTTTCTGATATTCTGTGTACCGAAGTAATTTTTCTGTTTGTTGTTGTTATTGTAAATTTTGGCTTGAATTTCTTCTTTTTCATTGTTGTTGCTGTTGCTCTTCTTTTTCTGTTTCTTCTTCTTCTGCTTCTTCTTCGTCTTGTTCTTGATGTTCTTGTTGTTGTTATAGTTGTAGTAGTAGTAGTAGTAGTAGTAGTAGTTGTTATTGTTCTTCTTTTTCTTCCTGCTCCTCCTCTTCTTCTTCGTCTTGTTGTTGTTGTTGTTGTTCTGATTCTTTTTCTGCTTCTTCTTCTTCTGTTTCTGGTTCTGTTTGTGCTTCTTCTTCTTCTCCTCCTCTTCCTCCTCTTCCTCTTCCTCTCTTCTTCTTCTTCCTCTTCCTCTTCTTCTTCCTCCTCTTCTTCTTCTTCTTCCTCCTCTTCCTCTTCTTCTTCCTTTCCTCTTCTTCTTCCTCCTCTTCTTCTTCTTCTTCCTCTTCTTCTTCTTCTTCCTTTTCTTCTTCTTCTTCTTCTTCTTGTTCTTCTTGTTTTTGTTCTTTCTTGTTCTTCTTCTCCTTCTTCTTCTTCTACCTCATCTGCTTCTTCTTCTTCTTAATCTGCTTCTTCTTTTTCTTAATCTGCTTCTTCTTCGTCTTGTTGTTGTTGTTGTAGTTGTTGTTGTTGTTGCTCTTCTTCTTCTTTTTCTTCTTCTTCTTTTCCTTCTTCTTCTTCTCCTCCTCTTTCTTTCTCTTCTTTTCTTTTTCTTTATTTTGTTCATTGGTATTTTCTTAGGTGTCGAAAAGAGATAGAGTTCACGATGAGCAGCGAGCCGGAAAGCCTGTAGGATAATTTGATTTCCCAGGTCCTTCCCCTTGAAGACAAATTAATCTTCTTGCCTTTCTGAAGTCTTGGTAAAAAAAAATCGGTGGCGCTGCACTGCGGCGACGAGCTTTCAAAGGAGACAGCAGCCCGAGTTTCACCTGGTAAATCCACTGTGGCAAAAAATTAATATGAAATATGAAAGGGAGTAATGCAGTGTGACGTCAAGCTCTCTTACACAACGTCAATCATCTAGGTATGTGTCGGTCTGTCTGTCGCGTTAAATCCACATATTTTGTTGTTGTTGTATTTGATGTTGTTTTTGTTGTTATTGTAGTTGTGTTGTTGATGTTGTGTGCTTGTTGAACCAGCTGGCGGCGTTACCTTCTGGTCAAAAGACCAAACAACTTAATTCTCTGTTGATGAATGTAAAGGCGCCGGCTATTTTTTGACCAAGAATTTCAGAAAGGCGAATGGCCTGCCTTCACGATTTCAACTGCTGTTTGATCTTAGCGGCGCAGGACAGAAGGCACACGGGTCTGACTCGTTTTATGTCCTTTTCGAAGGAATAGACGCTAAGTCGATTTCGGTCAAACCGTCAGGTCTCACGCGGAACGAACCTGAACTCGAGTTTAGTTATTGCAGGGGAACGTCTGAACCATTCTGCAGTCTGGTGGTATCTTTTTCGTGTTTCAAAAATGCGTTCTATCCCCCGCCCCGATTACGATCCACCCATCCCCAATTCAAGACCTTACTAGCATATAGGGTTTTGAGCAGAATCGGGGAGAGTACCAGATCAATATTTGCAGATTTGTGCTGAGCGAATATGGAATTGTCCGATGACGATGAGTCCCTCATGGACAAACTCTAGATTTATCTTTTTCATGAAAGTTCGGCACACACTAAGACAAACAGCATAACTGCCATGCAAAATATTCAAGCAGTTCCTCTCTGGTCACAAACTCATTAGTAACAGTGACATATGAAACAGCTCGATGTCTTTGAGACGTACAAAATGAAACCTCTTTAATATACCGGATATACATAAATCGAATTGATAAATAATTGAATATGTTGACAATTTTTTTTCCATTGTTTTTTTTTTTCACACTTTAGGCCACAGAAATCCTAAACAATGGATAAATGTTCAGTTGAAATCATGCATTCGCAGCTTCTCATTCGGTCGGGATTAATGGTCTAAAACCAGGAAAAAATAGATCCATCTAAAAAAAAAAGCTGAACATATTTAAGGCAGATTGCGTGCATGAATTGAAAAAAGGGACAAAGTAAACAGGCAAACAGGCAGACAAACAGAAAGACACAGAGTCTCTTTCCGGTAGATAAAAAAAAAAATCCCCTCTTTATGAGGGAGATCGGTGAAAACCCAGCCGGCAAATGTTTGGCATTTGGTGTGTCTCAAGAGGAATTCATCGTACCCAGACAGTTCCATAAACACTGCACCAAAGGGACCTATGTAGCACTGTCACTACTATAATGATTAGACAACTCTGAAAGTAGCCAGTATTTTACTTTGACATGGCGAGTAGAAAAACATATTTGGCAAGAAAAAATAAAACTTCAGTCACTAATGGCGAGCGTGCAATAAGGGTTTTAAATTGTCCGCATACCACGACTAAGCTTACGCCGTTTCGTGAGTTTTCCGATCCAGTCGCTTAGCTTTACCGGTTATAGGTACTCAGCGACCCTGCACTTCCTGTCGTAAAGCCGCTTGCGTCTCAGCGACTCAGCGCTCAAAAGCTGCAACCCTTAAGCCAAAAACTTCTACTAGAAAGAAAAGCAAGTCATAAGGGAGTCAACGAAGCTTTCTTCCCAAAATGGAAGAAGGAATTAAACGGCTAGCTTACGATGAACTGTCAAATTTCATGACAACTGACATGCATGATTTGCGCGAGAAGTCTGTCACCTGCAGACAGGTCGGACTTTGTGACTGATTCAGACAATTTTAAAAAGATACTTTGTGTTCCACAGTTTCAGTTTCTCAAGGTGACGTCTTGAAATAGAAAGCAAAGGTAAGGGGTTGGAACTAAACAACAGAAAGACTGAAGTCATGGTGATCAGTAAAAAACATGAAATCCCCTCATGCAAAATAACAGCAAACAGCACAACATTGACACAGGTTGATAAATTTGAATACCTGGGAACGATCATTTCACCAGACGGCAGATGCATATCAGAAATAGCCAGCAGAATCGGCCAAGCCAAAACAACATTCAAGAAGATGGAAAGTATTCTTACCAACAAATGCCTATCAATTAACATCAGGAAGAGAGTTCTTGAATGTTATATAGAACCAATACTGTTGTACGGTTGCGAGGCGTGGACAGTCAACAACCAAAGCCAGAGCAAGATTGAGGCAGCCGAGATGTGGTTTCTAAGAAGGATGTTGAGAGTTCCACGGACAGCAAAGAAAACAAACGAGACAGTCTTGATGGAGGCAGACACAAGTAGATCATTCGTAAGGAAGATTAGGAAAAGACAGGCAACATTTACAGGCCATTTTATGAGGAAAGGGGAATTGGAACACCTGGTCACAACGGGAAAGCTGGAGGGAAGGAGAGCACCGGGTAGACCCAGGGAGAAGGTACTAGACGGACTTGCAGAGTGGTTGAAGACAGGGAGGGTGGAAGAGATGCTTGAGGCAACAAGAGATAGAGAGATGACAGTCCATAATCGCCAACGCCATGCGGCAAGGCACCTGATGATGATGAAGGTGACGTATCCGCGCTCGGAACGAATTCCATATGCACTAACGTCACAGATGTCACGTGCATGGTGACCGTGGCACAAGCCTTAAGCCTGCACATAAATCCATGAGCTGGCCAGGTCCTCAGGCCCTACATAGACTATGATTTACTTATTTTATTCTGGTATTAAAAATAATATAATAATTACAATATTTATATAGCGCAAAATCTTGATAAAATCAAATCTAAGCGCTGAAGCAGACACACACGCAGGCACGCACGCCCGCACACACACGCACGCACACACACAGACACACACACACACACACACACACACACACACCCACACACACGCATGGCTATAAATGGGGAGAAAGAATAAAAGCAATAAAAGCAAGAATAAAAGCAATGGAAAATTATAGAGAGCATAGCATACAATTATATATTATAACCATGTGATTCCCTCCGAGCGGAGACAGGCTGCAGAGGGGAGGGTTGAGTGAGGTTAGGATTTTATGCAGGAGAGAAAAGGTGAGTTTTGAGAGCGGACTTGAAGGAGACAAAAGTAGGTTGCTGACGGACTGAGAGAGGAAGTTTGTTCCAGGAGAGTGGACCAGAAACAGAGAAGGCTCGTGGACCATAGGTATTGAGCTTAGTGCGTGGAAAGCGAAGAGTCAGAGGATCAGAGGCAGAGCGGAGGGTACGTGAGGGAACATAGATCTCAAGTAGGCTTGACAGGTAATCGGGGCTGCGTTATTGAGGCTTTTGTAGCACATGGTGTCTAGTTTGTACTGTATGCGCTTTGATACAGGGAGCCAGTGAAGTTGTGCCAGGAGAGGAGATATGTGGTCAGCTTTTTTCTTTTTGAGTACAAGGCGTGCAGCATTGTTTTGAATGCGCTGTAGGATGTGAATGGTGGAGGCAGGAAGACCAGACAGGAGTGAATTGCAATAGTCAATGCGAGACATTATGAAGGAGAGAACGAGTTTTGCAGTTGTTTCGACAGAGAGATACTTCCTGATCAGCTTTATACGATGGAGATGATAGTAGCAGGATCTGGCAGTTTGAGAAACAAAGTTGTTCATGGAGAGGGTAGAGTCAATGCAGACACCAAGGTTTTTAGCTGAATCAGAAATTGGGACTGATGTGTTACATAATGGGAGAGAAAGAGGAGGCAGCTGAGAAAGTTTCTGACGGGTGCCAATGAGGATAGCTTCTGTTTTGTCGTCATTAAGCTGAAGTCTATTTTGTCCACAGCAGAAGTGGACCATCTCCTCTCACAGACCAAGGAAGTTCCAGTACACTGAGTGACAAGACAGTTTGGATCTGATTCTGATTCATGAAGATAAAGACGAAAAAATGAACAGACTGCACCAAAGTCTGAGACTGAGAGAGACTTGGGTTTTATTTTGTTGATTTTCTATTTATTTTTATCACAATTCTTTTTGTTCCTCTATATTCGCTGGCATATAAAATTTGAAAGAAACCAGTACTGTCTTTGTTTTTCCCTCCAGACTAAACAGTCAGTCTTGTAAGTAAAATCCCATAACAGCACTTTGCAATTGTGTGATTGTGGCTGGTCTTGTATTTTGGCCGGAAAAATTTTCAATCTGGCCGGTAAAAATTTTGCAGCACCGGCCAAAGGCTAGTAGGCAAAAATACCGACTTTCAGAGCTGTTGGAGCATTAAGACGGGCAGAGTCTGAGACTGAGAGAGACTGGGATTTTCTTTTGTTGATCTTCTATTCATTTTTATTACAATTCTTTTGGATTGTCTATTCACTGTGTGTATGCTGTGAGATAGAATAAAACTCCAAACAGGAGATCTTTGAGTCTACGGCTCTGTCAAAACAACCAACCCGCCTGCCAGAACAGCCAGGAAGAACAACCACGAAACAACTGTGATGACAACAACAACAACAACAACAACAACAACAACAACAACAACAACAACAACAACAACAACAACAACAACAACAGTAGCAGCAGAGCAGCAACAGTAGCAGTAACAACAAGAATACCCGCAAAACAACCATAACAACAACAATAACAATAACGACAGCAACAGCAGCAGAGCAACAACAACAACAACAACACAACAACAACAGCAACAACAACAGCAGCATCAGCAACAACAACAACAATACCTGCAAAACAACCGTAACAACAACAACAACAAAATAACAACAACAACAGCAGCAGCAGAGCAACAACAACAAAAACAGCAACAACAACAGCAACAACAACAGCAGCAGCAGCAACAACAACAATGCCCACAAATCAACTGTAACAACAACAACAACATCAACAAAAACATTAATGACAACAGCAGCTTCAGCACAGCAACAACAACAACAACAGCAACGGCAACAGCAGCAACTACAAAAATACCCGTGAAACAACCGTAACAACAACAACAACAACAACAATAATAACAGCAGCAGCAGCAGCAGTGCAACAGCAACAACAATAGAACAGCAACAGCAACAACAACAACAACAAGAACAACAGAAAGAACAGCAGCAGCAGGAACAACAACAATACCCGCAAAACAACGTAACACCACCACCACCACCATCATCACCACCACAACCCACCACCACCACAACCACACCACCACCACATCATCATCACCACCACCACCACCACCACCACCACCACCACCACCACCACCACCACCACCAACAACAACAACAACAAAGCAGAATCTTACCTAAACAAGGAATCGAACCAGTTCCTCTCCTCAGGGAACCTAGACATCCTGCCAAAATCTCGGTCCTTCTGAGGTCGTCTGTGGGCCCAGGGTGGCCTGAAGTGACCCCCCCTCCGTCGTCCCCGAGCCTCTGTCTCCGACACCAACGACAGCAACATCAGCGTCACCACCAGCATCACCAGCATCACCTTCACCAATGACCTCTCCATCGTCGTGATCGCAAGGACTGTAGGCCTGCGTCCAAGCTCAGTTCATGCCACTGGAGTCTGGTTTTTTTTTATTTTTTAAGCTTTGATGGCCCGTTGGTCTGATTTTTTTTTGACTGGTTATCAGAAAAGAAAAAAGAAATTGTTAAAGCGCAGTCCATAGATCCATCTACCATCGTATCCGTCCATCCATCTATTCGTCCGTCCGTCCGTTCGTCCGCCCATCCGTCCGTCCGTCCGTCCGTCCGTCCATCCTTCCATCCATTCATTCCTCCGTCCGTCCGTCCGTCCGTCCGTCCGTCCGTCCATCCATCCATCCATCCATCCATTTGTTTTTTCGTTCATCCATGCACCCATCCACTATACAAAGAATCTTCAGTGGGTGAATGAATGAATGAATAAAATCAGTCATAGTTCGACCGATCTTAAAAAGATCAGTCAGTCCGTCAGTCAGTCAGTCAGTTAGTCAGTCAGTCAGTCAGTCAGTCACTCACTCACTCACTCACTCACGCCCGCACTCGCTCACTCACTCACTCAATAAACCATTCACTCACTTACACACTCGCTCACTCACTCACTCACTCACTCACTCACTCACTCACTCACTCACTCACTCACTCACTCACTCACTCACTCACTCACTCAGCCCAGCCGACCGCAGTTTCATTATTTGTGCACAACAAACTCAATACATGAAACTGAAAAATATCGAAAACAAGAAGAATTCAAAAGATACAACAAGAAGAACCATTCGTTAATCTGTCTTCATATACAAGAATTGGTACAGAAAATCCAGCTTTTCTACTTCAGAAGGCACAATGACATCGAAGAAGCAGACACCGAATAAAACTTTACGCACATGGAAGACAATGGCAGACTATTACAACAGCGAAAACAGACGACACAGAATTATTGTCAGAAGTTCTAGATAAAGTGCTATTCACACATCTTAACCCCCAAAGTGCCGACTTCAGGTTTTTTTGTTTTTTTGTTTGTTTGTTCTGCGTGATTTTGACCTTGATTTCCAGGCTTTGTATTTGCGACTCCTTAACGATCCAGACCTTTACCTTTGACCCCAAAGTGGTAAACATCTTTTCAGAAACGGATGAGAAAAATCTTGTTAACACATCTTTGTCACACACACATGCACGCACGCACTCACGCACGCGCGCGCACACACACACACACACACACACACACACACACACA
>CM060313.1:7627709-7630209 GCA_030674185.1 Monoplex corrugatus | reverse complement strand
TATTTCTGTCTGTATTGGTGTATTTCTGTGTGCATTGGTGTATTTCTTCTGTATCACTGTATTTCTGTGTGTATCAGTGTATTTCTGTGTGTATCAGTGTATTTCTGTCTGTATTGGTGTATTTCTGTCTGTATTGGTGTATTTCTGTGTGTATCAGTGTATTTCTGTCTGTATTGGTGTATTTCTGTGTGTATTGGTGTATTTCTGTCTGTATTGGTGTATTTCTGTGTGTATTGGTGTATTTCTGTCTGTATCCGTGTATTTCTGTCTGTATCGGTGTATTTCTGTCTGTATCCGTGTATTTCTGTCTGTATCCGTGTATTTCTGTCTGTATCGGTGTTTGTCTGTATCCGTGTATTTCTATATTTACGTCTATATCGACGTTTTTCTCTGCTGCATCTATATATCTGTCTGTACTCGTGTATTTCTATCTATATCCGCGTATTTGTCTGTATCCGTGTATTTCTGTCTGTATCGGTGTTTGTCTGTATCCGTGTATTTGTCTGTATCCGTGTATTTCCGTCAATATCAATATATATCTGTCTGTACTCGTGTATTTCTATCTATATCCGCGTATTTGTCTGTATCCGTGTCCACCTGTTCGTGGAGTTCCTAGGTCAGCATTAGTTCAAAAATGGACTCCTCACACTCGGAGAATTCCATATGCGTTCTACGCAAACTAATCCGCTTGGAATTGTGTGGCTGACTCCTTGGGCCTGCACAAAGACCGGTATGTCGCTGGCAAGGTGTCGGTGTGAATTAGATAGGTCCCCTTCCCCCACTTCCGTAGGATGGTTATCCCCGTTGGCCATATTACCTGAGGTGGGTGTCGAAGCAAAAACTGAAAAAAAAAGCAAGGTGTTGAAATGGGCAGGGGCGGGGGTGGGAGTTCCGGAGGGGGAGGGGGAGCAAACAGGACCTATGACCAACTGAACTGACGTCACAAGACCAGAATGACTGGAACATTAAGATGGGCAGCGAACAGGTTTTTATATGAAATCTGGGATTTAACTTAAGACATCAGATCTCGAGTCCACGACCACTCTGCCAACAGTACAAGCAAGTCAAAAAAAAAAAAAAAAAAGGGGGGGGGGTAGGGATGGGGGATTGGGGATGGGGGAAGGCCCCCACCTCTGGCCTACCTGATGATGGAACTAAGGACCCTGTGTTCAAAACATGACGCTTTAATCCACTGAGCTACGAGGCCTCTGTTTATGGTGTTATGGAGTTTGTCTCTCTGCCTCATTCGGTGACAAATCGATTCGTCACTTCCAGTTTCGCCACATGTTAAAAAGAATTGTTACATTTATTGAAATCCAAAACAAGTGTGACTGCCCGCGTTCAAGCAAACAGGAACCAGAAAAAAAAACACGAAAAAAGAATAAGAACGCGTATTTAATACAACAAGACAAGACAGGTACAAATTTTCGGCCAACTGGCCTTTGTTAAGCGTAAGATCACAAACAAACAAACAAACACCAGATACAACAATTAGGAGGAAAAGACTGAAACTTCCGTCCAGTGTGAGAAAAGGTTACATTTATCGACTGAGTAATCACGTTTGGTTATTTAGCTTGAGATAACCATCAGTATTTGCCAGCAGAATCGGCCAAGCCAAAACAGCATTCAAGAAGATGAAAAACGTTCTTACCAACAAATGCCTGTCAATTAACACCGGGAAGAGAGTTCTTCAGTGTTACATAGAACCGATACTGTTGTATGGTTGTGAGGCGTGGACAGTCAACACGCAAAGTCAGAACAAAATTGAGGCAGCCGAAATGTGGTTTCTAAGAAGAATGTTAAGAGTTCCATGGACAGCAAAGAAAACAAACGAGAAAGTCTTGAAGGAGGCAGACACAATAAGATCATTGATAAAGATGAGAAAAAGACAAGCAACATTCATAGGACACTTTTTGAGGAAAGAGAAATTAGAACACCTGGTCACAACAGGAAAACTGGAGCGAAAGAGAACACCAGATAGACCCAGGGAGAAAATACTGGACGGACTTGCAGGATTGCTTAGGACGGAGAGGGTGGGAGATGCACTTGCAGCAACAAGGGATAGATTTATATGGAAGGCCATGATCGCCAACGCCATGCGGCAGGGCACATGATGATGATGAATATCCGTCTATGTCATTTCGCCACTTTTCATTTTCAAGAACTACGTAGACTTCGTATTTCGTTCAAGATCTTGCCTGCACGTGGGGTTTATGTCGGAGGTTTGTGGCTTATGCCATGATTTTTGTTTCACATCACATGGCATTGTGGTATTGCGCATATGGAATCACGCATGTGTTGTAGCACCGTCTTGATGAAACTGAAATTGAAGTTGAAACTAGTGAACTACTTAATGTCGGGATGTGCGTTGCAATAAATACTGATTTTCGAGGCCTCTCTCTCTCTGTATGCGTGTGTGTATGTGTGTGTGTGTGTGCGTTGCGTTCGTGCGTGCGTGCGTGCGTGTGTGTGTGTGTGTGTGTGTGTGTGTGTGTGTGTG
>CM060313.1:7605209-7622709 GCA_030674185.1 Monoplex corrugatus | reverse complement strand
ATCTGTATCTGTATCTGTATCAAAAACACGAAAGAAGACAAAATGCATTTTGTTTTATGCTGCCTTATATCAAACAGTCTAAAAGCACAACATTCGGCATTAAAAGTTTTATGAATGCACAGACCAGTTTCGACTAACGTATACATGGCTTTTAAAATATGAAAGCACAGTTAGAAATGTGCCATTTTATTTCTAAACGTCATTTAAAATGTGATCTTCTGCTGCAGCATAAAACTAAAACCGATATGCATAGTGATGTTCTCAATAAAAGTTGTATATAATAATAATAATAATAATATTGGACATTTGTTGAGCGCCTTCCTCCCTCACAAGGAGGGAGCACAAGGCGCTTCACATAATAGACGCACAGAACAGCCACAAATAGTGTACACATATAACATAAGACATATGGACAGATATGTCACACTTCATACTGCAAAACACATCATACCGCATAATACCACATGGTAACATAATAACACATCTCATACCACATCACTACACACAAATATGGAAAGGAAAACAGAACTATGCATGACAACAAAACACCCACACACACACACACACACACACACACACACACACACACACACACACACACACACACACACACACACACACACACACACACACACACACACACACACAGCATGCACCCTCTTCAACAATGGGATAAGGAGGAATGATAGAATCAAGAGTGAATATGGAGTGTTGTCTCAAAAGCATTTTTGAACAGGTAGGTCTTGAGACCGGTTTTGAAAGATGTGAGAGAAGGAGCATGGCGAAGGTCATATGGGAGACTGTTCCAAAAGAGAGGAGCTGAGAAAGAGAAAGAGCGTTCACCAAACGACTGAGTTTTTACACGAGGTACAATTAGCAAACGGGTGTCAGAACTTGATCGGAGCTGTCGTGATGGCAGGTATGTTGAAATCATTTCTGAAACATAAGGGGGAGCTGTGCCTGTAAGAGACGAGAAAGTCAGAGTAGCTATTTTGTATTGTATCCGTGCAGATACTGGTAACCAGTGAAGAGACTGCAGAAGTGGTGTAATATGATCTCTCCTTTTAGCCCTGCAGACCAGTCTAGCTGCCGCATTTTGGACTTTCTGTAGTTTTTGGATCAAGTAGTGTGGACAGCCAACAAGGAGGGAATTACAGTAATCAAGTCTTGACAGTACCAAAGAACAAACCAGGGTTTGTGCTGCCTGAGTAGTGAGAAGATGCCGAATGGAACTGATTTTCCGGAGTTGGAGATATGCGGCTTTGCAAATATTATTTACATGCTGCTTCATGGAAAGATTGCAATCAAGAGTGACACCTAGATTTTTCACTGAGGAAATGAAATTGACATCAGATTGTCCAATGCGAAGAGAAGAAGGTAAAGTGCTGTTTACAGATTGTCTGCCAGAAGAAATGATAATAGCTTCTGTTTTACTGTCGTTTAACTGCAGTTTGTTTTCATTCATCCATATCTTTACATCTTCAGTACAGTTTTGGATAGAATCAGTACAAGAATCGATGTCACGAGGATGCGTTTCTTTGTAAAGCTGATTATCATCAGCAAAAGCGTGATGATTGACAGAATGTTTTCTGATCACATCAAAAAGCGGTTGGGTGTACAAGATGAACAAAACCGGTCCAAGCACAGATCCCTGGGGAACGCCATACTGAATGTTTGAAGGAAGAGAGTGGTTGCCATTTACGGAAATTGTTTCTGTTCTCTCTGTGAGATAAGACTGAAACCATGAGAGTGCAGAGGCTGAAATACCAAAAGTGTTTTGTAGCCTGTCTAGAAGAACATCGTGGTCTATGGTGTCAAACGCAGCAGATAAATCAAGGAGTGTGAGAATGAACATGTTGCCGTTATCTAGACCTGTCAAAAGATCGTTCAAGATTCTCAGCAGCGCTGTTTCAGTGCTGTGATGTGGTCTGTACGCTGACTGAAGGGGACTGAGAAGATTGTTGTGAGACAGGTGTTCATTGAGCTGAGTGAGGACAATTCTTTCTAGCAGTTTGGACAGGAAAGGGAGATTCGAAACTGGACGGTAATTTTTCATATCATTTGGGTCAAGAGAAGCTTTCTTTAATAGTGGTTTGACCAAAGAAGACTTGTATGGATCAGGAAAAGTACCAGAAATCAGAGAGTTGTTGATGATCTTGGTAATGACAGGCAAAAGAATATCCAGAGAATCAAGGAGCACATGAGATGGAAACGGATCGAGTTCACAGGATTTGACAGGAGAGGCAAGAATTGTGCGTTTAACAACTTCTTCATTGACAGGGGAGAAGTGAGTGAGAGGCTGGCCCTGAAAACTGGATTCAACAATAGGCACATGAGATGAAGTTGAACTGAATTTATCTCTGATAGTTGTGATTTTGTTTTTGAAGAAAAGCAGAAACAGGTTTGGGAGTTCAATCAAGGGAAAGGAGGTAGGTAGTGGAGAGGATTTCTTTATCCCAAGCAACTGATTAGCCACCTGAAACAAACGTCCACATGTCACACTGTCTTTGATTTTATTACAATAATATGTTGTCTTTGCACAATGAATAATTCTGGAGACAGCCTTTTTTGCTCTGTTAAACAACTGTTTGTGGATGGCTGAACGAGATTTAGTCATATAAGGATCATATCAATAATGTATTGGTACCTCTTTATAAGGGGCAATTACCGATATATAAATAAACAATTCGATTTCGAGTTTCGTACAATATCACGTCATATCGTATTATATCAAATCGTATTATATCAAAGCATAGAACAAGACCGCATATTTGAATCACAAAACAAGATAGATGCAAAATTTCAGCCGGCTGACCATAGTCAGATGTGCAAAACGAAACAAAACGAAACAAAACAAAACAAAACATGACAAACAAAACAAAACAAAACAAAACATGACAAACAAAACAAAACAAACAAAATAGAACAAAACACACAACAAAACATAACAAACAAAACAAACAAACAAACAAACAAACAAACAAACAAACAAACAAACAAACAAACAAACAAAACAAACAAAACAAAACGAAACAAAGCATATCAAACAAAACAAAACAAACAAAACGAAACAAACGAAACAAAACAAAACAAACAACCATTAACAACAATAACAACAACAACAACAAAAAAGCACAACAAAGGAACAAATGAATAATATTTCCGACAACGACATCAAGAGAGCTTCCAGGATGATCCACTGAGCAGCAATATGCGCTCAGTTGTTTGGTCCTCTCATATTTACAGACTTTGACAGCGCATATGGTTTTGCGCAGGCCAAAGGAGTCCACCAGATGATTGCAGGCAGACTAGGTGGCGCGCAGATGGAACTGCCTTAGTGTTACGAATCCTTTATGAACAAACTCCAAACTCATCTACAGCCCACGTTGTATGCATACGTTCGGATCTTTTGCGCATATGGACAACTGTTTACATTAGGGACATCGCACACGTGGTAACTGTCTGTGACGATGCAATTTCCTTCACTCATCCAGGTTCCTGGGCCCAACAGCTTGTGTCTGTTTGCATTACTGTCTGGTTGCTATGGTTACTGATGAGAAACACTAGCGGATGTAATGAACTCCTTGATTAACCCTTTTTCTTTTTTTTTTCTTTCTTTTTTTTTTTGGTTGAAAGTGCATAAGGATCTTTGATCGTAAAGTGTCGACCAAAATTAAACACAGTGTCGTTGGCGAATCTCTCTCTTTCTCGTTCTCTCTCTCTCCCTTTCTCTCTCTCTCTCTCTCTCTCTCTCTCTCTCTCTCTCTCTCTCTCTCTCTCCCCTTCCTTCGCTGTCTCTCTCGTTCTCTCTCTCTCTTCTCCTCTCTCTCTTTCTCTCATTCTCTCTCTCTTCTCCTCTCCTTCCCTCTCTCATTTTCTCTCTCGTTTTCTCTCTCTCTTGTTCTCTCTCACTCTTTCTCTCTCTTCTCACTCTATTGTTCTCTCTCTCTATCTCGTCCTCTCTCTCTCTTCTCTCCTCTCTCTCTTCTTCTCTCTCTCTCTCGTTCTCTCTCTTTCTCGTTCTCTGTCTGTCTCACTTTCTCTCCCCCCTCTCTCACTCTTTCTCTCTGTGTGTCTCTCTCTCCCCCTCTCTCTTCTCCTCCTCTCTCTGTGTCGTTTTCTCTATCTCTTTCTCGCGCGCGCGCACGCGCGCGCACGCGCGCACAGTGTTATGTCTGCTTTGTTGAAGCGATAGTGCACATCCGGGTTTCATTTCCTGAGACCTTTGACCTCTTACTCACCGGAAGAATCAACTACACAGTGAACGCATTGTGCGGAGCGTCAGCATGTCACACCACCCACTTAGACACCACGTTACTCTGGTACAAAGTCCACTGGCATTTTTCTCTCTGTCGATCCCACGAATCATTAAAGATTGACGCAATATCCTTTTAACCCCGGAAAGATTGATGACTTCAGTGACCTCTGTGCATTGTGCGGGGCCACAATCACACTTATATCATACGTTCAGTTTCAGTTTTGGGTTTTTTCCCCCCCGAGAGACAATGAGTTCTGGTCCTCACTCTGCTGAATATTTCTGTATAATTATGCACTAACACTGCTGAGCTGGTTTTGTTGATAGAACTGCCAACTCCAGACCTGATGTCTAGAGTTCAGTTCAAGCTTAAAACACACACACACACACACACACACACACACACACACACACACACACACACACACACACACACACACACACACACACACACACACCACACACACACTTGAACCAGAAAAACATGAAAATAGAATCAGAAAGCGTATTCAATACAACAGATTTTTTTTCTTTATTTTTCCGTCCCATTTTCTACGCCATCTTAATGGCCATAGAAGCTGGAACAGTTTTGTTTTGTTTTTTGTTTTTACACTGCGATGATGATGATGTCGATGAGGATGACAGTCATGATGCTATGGAGTTCCATCTAGCATTGAGACTGCATGATAGGGTTGTACTCTACGCTTACTGCCGTAACATATCCTGGCATCAATCAAGCCCGAGAGATACATTCACCCTCAATGACGCATCTGTGAAGTGGGATGAGGCTCGACTATGTGGTCTCAGTCTTCCCAAAGAGCCCATAGCAAGCCCAGCTCTGGGTAGGAGCCGGTTAGAGCCGAAAAATCCCACAATGATATAGTTTTGAAGGGTTTGAACTCACAACCTTCCAGTCGGTAGTCCGTTGCGTTAACCACTACTCCACAGCGACTGGTCCAATACAACAGATCATGTTGTATTGAATACGCGGTCTGATTCTATTTTCCTGTTTGCTTGAACGTGGGCGGTGACACTTGTTCTGGCTTATATAAAATCTGGTCTGTCAGCTGCCCATCTTGATAATTTTCAATGATTTTGGTGATGTCACCTTAGTGTTTCGCAGGCCGGGAACTCGCACATCGCCTCCATTTTCTTTTTAACCTACAATGGGGTTATGCGGATACTGGAGCTATCTTGTTTACTTTTAGGTAGTTAAGAGTACATCTTTCATGTCATACAGCTGTCTATATGCACTTAAGGGTCCCTTTCCTGTCATGCAGCTGTCTTTAGGTATGGGTACATCTTTCCTGTCATGCAGCTGTCTTTAGATAGGGACACATCTTTCCTGTCATGCAGCTGTCTTTAGATATGGGTACATCTTTCCTGTCATGCAGCTGTCTTTAGGTAGTTAGAGGTACATCTTTCCTGTCATGCAGCTGTCTTTAGGTAGTTAGTGGTACATCTTTCCTGTCATACAGCTGTCTTTAGATATGGGTAAATCTTTCCTGTCATGCAGCTGTCTTTAGGTAGTTAGTGGTACATCTTTCCTGTCATACAGCTGTCTTTAGATATGGGTACATCTTTCCTGTCATGCAGCTGTCTTTATGTAGTTAGGGTACATCTTTCCTGTCATGCAGCTGTCTTTAGATATGGGTACATCTTTCCTGTCATGCAGCTGTCTTTAGATAGGGACACATCTTTCCTGTCATACAGCTGTCTTTATGTAGTTAGGGTACATCTTTCCTGTCATACAGCTGTCTTTATGTAGTTAGGGGTACATCTTTCCTGTCATACAGCTGTCTTTATGTAGTTAGGGTACGTCTCTCCTGTCATAGAGCTGTCTTTATGTAGTTAGGGTACATCTCTCCTGTCATAGAGCTGTCTTTATGTAGTTAGGGTACATCTCTCCTGTCATAGAGCTGTCTTTATGTAGTTAGGGTACATCTCTCCTGTCATACAGCTGTCTTTATGTAGTTAGGGTACGTCTCTCCTGTCATACAGCTGTCTTTAGGTAGTTAGGGTACATCTTTCCTGTCATACAGCTGTCTTTAGGTAGTTAGGGGTACATCTTTCCTGTCATACAGCTGTCTTTAGGTAGTTAGGGGTACATCTTTCCTGTCATACAGCTGTCTTTAGGAAGTTAGTGGTACATCTTTCCTGTCATGCAGCTGTCTTTAGATATGGGTACATCTTTCCTGTCATGCAGCTGTCTTTAGATAGAGACACATCTTTCCTGTCATACAGCTGTCTTTAGGTAGTTAGGGGTACATCTTTCCTGTCATGCAGCTGTCTTTAGATAGGGACACATCTTTCCTGTCATACAGCTGTCTTTATGTAGTTAGGGTACATCTTTCCTGTCATACAGCTGTCTTTAGATAGGGATACATCTTTCCTGTCATACAGCTGTCTTTAGGTAGTTAGGTACATCTTTCCTGTCATACAGCTGTCTTTATGTAGTTAGGGGTACATCTTTCCTGTCATACAGTTCTCTTTAGGTAGTTAGGGTACATCTTTCCTGTCATACAGCTGTCTTTAGGTAGTTAGGGTACATCTTTCCTGTCATACAGCTGTCTTTAGGTAGTTAGGGTACATCTTTCCTGTTATACATCTGTCTTTAGGTAGTTAGCGGTACATATTTCCTGTCATACAGTTCTCTTTAGGTAGTTAGGGTACATCTTTCCTGTCATACAGCTGTCTTTAGGTAGTTAGGGGTACATCTCTCCTGTCATACAGTTGTCATTATGTAGTTAGGGTACATCTTTTATGTCATACAGCTGTCTTTAGGTAGTTAGGTACATCTTTCCTGTCATACAGCTGTCTTTATGTAGTTAGGGTACATCTTTCCTGTCATACAGCTGTCTTTATGTAGTTAGGGTACATCTTTCCTGTCATACAGCTGTCTTTATGTAGTTAGGGTACATCTTTCCTGTCATACATCTGTCATTATGTAGTTAGGGGTACATCTTTCCTGTCATACAGCTGTCTTTAGGTAGTTAGGGGTACATCTTTCCTGTCATACAGCTGTCTTTAGGTAGTTAGGGGTACATCTTTCCTGTCATACAGTTGTCTTTAGGTAGTTAGGGTACATCTTTCCTGTCATACAGTTGTCTTTATGTAGTTAGGGTACATCTCTCATGTCATACAGCTGTCTTTATGTAGTTAGGGTACATCTTTCCTGTCATACAGCTGTCTTTAGGTAGCTAGGGTACATCTTTCCTGTCATACAGCTGTCTTTAGGTAGTTAGGGGTACATCTTTCCTGTCATACAGCTGTCTTTAGGTAGTTAGGGTACATCTTTCCTGTCATACAGCTGTCTTTATGTAGTTAGGGTACGTCTTTCCTGTCATACAGTTGTCTTTAGGTAGTTAGGGTACATCTTTCCTGTCATACAGTTGTCTTTAGGTAGTTAGGGTACATCTTTCCTGTCATACAGTTGTCTTTAGGTAGTTAGGGGTACATCTTTCCTGTCATACAGTTGTCTTTAGGTAGTTAGGGTACATCTTTCCTGTCATACAGTTGTCATTATGTAGTTAGGGTACATCTTTCCTGTCATACAGCTGTCTTTAGGTAGTTAGGGTACATCTCTCCTGTCATACAGCTGTCTTTAGGTAGTTAGGGTACATCTTTCCTGTCATAGAGCTGTCTTTAGGTAGTTAGGGTACATCTTTCCTGTCATACAGCTGTCTTTATGTAGTTAGGGTACATCTTTCCTGTCATACAGCTGTCTTTAGGTAGTTAGGGTACATCTTCCTGTCATACAGCTGTCTTTGTAGTTAGGTACATCTTTCCTGTATACAGCTGTTTTATGTAGTTAGGTACATCTTTCCTGTCATACAGCTGTCTTTATGTAGTTAGGGTACATCTTTCTGTCATACAGCTGTCTTTTGTAGTTAGGAGTACATTTTTCTGTCATACGCTGTCTTTTGTAGTTAGGGACATCTTTCCTGTCATACAGCTGTCTTTAGTAGTTAGGTACACTTTCTGTCAACAGTTCTTTATGTGTTAGGTACATCTTCCTGTCATAAGCTTCTTTGAGTAGGTACATCTCTCCTGTCATACAATGTCTTATTAGTTAGGTAATCTTTCCGCATAAGCTGGGGGGGGGGGGGGGGGGGGGGGGGGGGGGGGGGGGGGGGGGGGGGAGTTAGGGTACATCTTTCTGTCATACAGCTTTTTTTTTTTTTTTTTTTTTTTTTTTTTTTTTTTTTTTTTTTTTTTTTTTTTTTTTTTTTTTTTTTTTTCTTTATGTAGTTAGGGTACATCTTTCCTGTCATACAGCTGTTATTATGTAGTTAGGGTACATCTTTCCTGTCATACAGATGTCTTTAGGTAGTTAGGGTACATCTTTCCTGTCATACAGCTGTCTTTAGGTAGTTAGGGTACATCTTTCCTGTCATACAGCTGTCTTATGTGTAGTTAGGGTACATCTTTCCTGTCATACAGCTGTCTTTGTGTAGTTAGGGTACATCTTTCCTGTCATACAGCTGTCATTATGTAGTAGGGTACATCTTTCCTGTCATACAGCTGTCTTTATGTAGTTAGGGTACACTTTCCTGTCATACAGCTGTCTTTATGTAGTTAGGGTACATCTTTCTGTCATACAGCTGTCTTTAGTGTAGTTAGGGTACATCTTTCCTGTCATACAGCTGTCATTATGTAGTTAGGGTACATCTTTCCTGTCATACAGCTGTCTTTAGGTAGTTAGGGTACATCTTTACTGTCATACAGCTGTCTTTAGTAGTTAGGGTACATCTTCCTGTCATACAGCTGTCTTTATGTAGTTAGGGTACATCTTTCCTGTCATACAGCTGTCTTTATGTAGTTAGGGTACATCTTTCCTGTCATACAGCTGTCTTATGTAGTTAGGGTACATCTTTCCTGTCTATACAGCTGTCTTTATGTAGTTAGGGTACATCTTCCTGTCATACAAGCTGTCATTATGTAGTTAGGGTACATCTTTCCTGTCATACAGCTGTCATTAGTGTATTAGGGTACATCTCTCCTGTCATACAGCTGTCATTATGTAGTTAGGGTACATCTTTCCTGTCATACAGCTGTCTTATGTAGTTAGGGTACATCTTTCCTGTCATACAGCTGTCTTTATGTAGTTAGGGTACATCTTTCCTGTCATACAGCTGTCTTTATGTAGTTAGGGTACATCTTTCCTGTCATACAGCTGTCATTTATGTAGTTAGGGTACATCTTTCCTTCATACAGCTGTCTTTATGTAGTTTAGGGTACATCTTTCCTGTCATACAGCTGTCTTTATGTAGTTAGGGTACACTTTCCTGTCCATAGCCTGTCTTATTGTGTTAGGGTACATCATTCCTGTCAACAGCTGTCTTTATGGTATTTGGGTACATCTTTCCTAGTCATAGCAGCTTCTTTATGTTATTAAGGCTCAACTCTTTCCTGCATAAACGTATGTAGTTAGGGTACATCTTTACCTGTCATAAGCTGTCTTAGGTAGTAGGTACATCTTCCTGTCAACAGCTGTCTTTATGTAGTTAGGGTACATCTTTCCTGTCATACAGCTGTCTTTATGTAGTTAGGGTACATCTTCCTGTCATACAGCTGTCTTTATGTAGTTAGGTACATCTTTCCTGTCATACAGCTGTCATTATGTAGTTAGGTACATCTTTCCTGTCATACAGCTGTCTTTATGTAGTTAGGGTACATCTTTCCTGTCATACAGCTGTCTTTATGTAGTTAGGTACATCTCTCCTGTCATACAGCTGTCTTTGTGTAGTTAGGGTACATCTTTCCTGTCATACAGCTGTCTTTTGTAGTTAGGTACATCTTTCCTGTCATAACAGCTGTCTTTATGTAGTTAGGGTACATCTTTCCTGTCATACAGCTGTCTTTGTGTAGTTAGGTACATGTTCCTGTCATACAGCTGTCTTATGTAGTTAGGGTACATCTTCCTGTCATACAGCTGTCTTTAGGTAGTTAGGGTACATCTTTCCTGTCATACAGTTGTCATTATGTAGTTAGGGTACATCTCTCCTGTCATACAGCTGTCTTTGTGTAGTTAGGTACATCTTTCCTGTTCATACAGCTGTCATTATGTAGTTAGGGTACATCTTCCTGTCATACAGCTGTCTTTATGTAGTTAGGGTACATCTTTCCTGTCATACAGCTGTCATTATGTAGTTAGGGTACATCTTTCCTGTCATACAGCTGTCTTTATGTAGTTAGGGTACATCTTTCCTGTCATACAGCTGTCATTATGTAGTTAGGGTACATCTCTCCTGTCATACAGCTGTCATTATGTAGTTAGGGTACATCTTTCCTGTCATACAGCTGTCATTATGTAGTTAGGGTACATCTTTCCTGTCATACAGCTGTCTTTATGTAGGTAGGGTACATCTTTCCTGTCATACAGCTGTCTTTATGTAGTTAGGGTACATCTTTCCTGTTATACAGCTGTATTTATGTAGTTAGGGGTACATCTTTCCTCTCATACAGTTCTCTTTATGTAGTTAGGGGTACATCTTTCCTGTCATACAGTTCTCTTTATGTAGTTAGGGTAGATCTATGTTCCCTCACGTACCCTCCGCTCTGCCTCTGATCCTCTGACTTTTCGCTTTCCACGCACTAAGCTCAATACCTATGGTCCACGAGCCTTCTCTGTTTCTGGTCCACTCTCCTGGAACAAACTTCCTCTCTCAGTCCGTCAGCAACCTACTTTTGTCTCCTTCAAGTCCGCTCTCAAAACTCACCTTTTCTCCTCCGCATAAAATCCTAACCTCACTCAACCCCCCCCCCCCTCTGCAGCCTGTCTCCGCTCGGAGGGAATCACATGGTTATAATATATAATTGTATATGCTATGCTCTCTATAATTTTCCATTGCTTTTATTCTTGCTTTTATTGCTTTTATTCTTTCTCCCCATTTATAGCCATGCGCGTGTGTGTGTGTGTGTGTGTGTGTGTGTGTGTGTGTGTGTCTGTGTGTGTGCGTGCGTGTGTGTGCGTGCGTGCGTGCTTGCGTGTGTGTCTGCTTCAGCGCTTAGATTTGATTTTATCAAGATTTTGCGCTATATAAATATTGTAATTATTAATTAATTATTATTAATTATTATTATTAATTATCTTTCCTGTCATACAGCTGTCTTTAGGTAGTTAGGGTACATCTTTCCTGTCATACAGCTGTCTTTATGTAGTTAGGGTACATTTTTTCCTGTCATACAGTTCTCTTTATGTAGTTAGTGTACATCTTTCCTGTCATACAGCTGTCTTTATGTAGTTAGGGTACATCTTTCCGGTCATACAGCTGTCTTTATGTAGTTAGGGTACATCTTTCCTGTCATACAGCTGTCTTTATGTAGTTAGGGTACATCTTTCCTGTCATACAGCTGTCTTTATGTAGTTAAGGTACATCTTTCCTGTCATACAGTTCTCTTTATGTAGTTAGGGTACATCTTTCCTGTCATACAGTTCTCTTTATGTAGTTAATGGTACATCTTTCCTGTCATACAGTTGTCTTTATGTAGTTAGTGGTAACATCTTTCCTGTCATACAGCTGTCTTTATGTAGTTAGTGGTACATCTTTCCTGTCATACAGCTGTCTTTATGTAGTTAGTGGTACATCTTTCCTGTCATACAATTCTTTTTATGTAGTTAGTGGTACATCTTTCCTGTCATACAGTTCTCTTTATGGAGTTAGTGGTACATCTTTCCTGTCATACAGCTGTCATTATGTAGTTAGGGTACATCTTTCCTGTCATACAGCTGTCTTTATGTAGTTAGGGTACATCTTTCCTGTCATACATCTGTCTTTATGTAGTTAGGGGTAGATCTTTCCTGTCATACAGCTGTCTTTATGTAGTTATGGGTACATCTTTCCTGTCATACAGCTGTCTTTATGTAGTTAGGGTACATCTTTCCTGTCATACAGCTGTCTTTATGTAGTTAAGGTACATCTTTCCTGTCATACAGCTGTCTTTATGTAGTTAGGGGTACATCTCTCCTGTCATACAGCTGTCTTTATGTAGTTAGGGTACATCTTTCCTGTCATACAGCTGTCTTTATGTAGTTAGGGTACATCTTTCCTGTCATACAGCTGTCTTTATGTAGTTAGGGATAGATCTTTCCTGTCATACAGCTGTCTTTATGTAGTTAGGCATAGATCTTTCCTGTCATACAGCTGTCTTTATGTAGTTAGGGATAGATCTTTCCTGTCATACAGCTGTCTTTATGTAGTTAGGGATAGATCTTTCCTGTCATACAGCTGTCTTTATGTAGTTAGGGGTACATCTTTCCTGTCATACAGTTGTCTTTATGTAGTTAGGGTACATCTCTCCTGTCATACAGCTGTCTTTATGTAGTTAGGGGTACATCTTTCCTGTCATAGAGCTGTCTTTATGTAGTTAGGGGTACATCTTTCCTGTCATACAGCTGTCTTTATGTAGTTAGTGGTACATCTTTCCTGTTATACAGTTCTCTTTATGTAGTTATGGGTACATCTTTCCTGTCATACAGTTGTCTTTATGTAGTTAGGGTACATCTTTCCTGTCATACAGCTGTCTTTATGTAGTTAGTGGTACATCTTTCCTGTCATACAGTTCTCTTTAGGTAGTTAGTGGTACATCTTTCCTGTCATACAGTTCTCTTTAGGTAATCCAAAACAAGTGTGACTGCCCACGTTCAAGCAAACAGAAACCAGAAAAAAAACCACACACGAGAAAGGAAGACGAAAAAAGAATCAGAACGCGTATTTATCAGGTAGTTAGAGGTACAACTTTCCTGTCATGCAGCTCTCTTTTCTTCGCAAGACTTGTTATTTCTACCATCCAGATCATTCACCTGTATTTCTTCCCAATTTTCTCTTTAGTTCCCCCAAGACAGAGTCTGATTGCCTTTAATCAAGGCGGGATAAAGAACAGTCGTTCACCTGTCGGCTACATCGTTCTAGATGGTAGTCGCTGCATGTATGCCCCGCCAACTGTCTCCATCCCCTTCTCTCTACAGTCCTTCTGTAGATTTCATCCTTCGGCAAGTTCATCCACTTGGCTATGTTCTCTGCGTAGGAAGTCGGCGGTCTTCCCTGTCGTCTCTTAACCTCCATTTTGCCCTGGGCGACAGTCTTCATTACCTGCCAGCTCTGATGTCTCATAGTATGTCCGAAGTATTCATTTTCATTTCCCTAACTACGCCTAAAAGTTCAGGTTGTTTGTTCAGTTCTTTTGGTTTGTTTGTCTTTCAGTCCAAAGTCAGGTCGGATAGATGTATCCGCTACTGGTAACCTGGAACCCAGTACTACCTGTCACAGGGTCGAATTGCTGGCGACTAAACCAGCAACCCCACCAGTCCTCTCAGGAGGATGGTGAGGAGGGTGGCTAGAAACCCTGGTGGAAATAAATTAGATCCATCAAAGGGCGCCAGCTCTGGAGAGCTACCCGCGGCCATCTAGCTAAGGGAGTAAACCCTGACAGTAAATCCGGTGTGGGGCCCCTAAGGTGGTTGGATGGCAAACTTTGTCACTTTTCGGCAGCTCCTGCGGCCGCGTTGGCACCAAAACGTAACAGCCCTGCTGTTCCTTTGGATCTGTCAGCGAGGTGGAGAGGGGGGACAAGTTGCATGGGCAACAGCCTGTCTTCCATATTACACTGCCCAGGATTACATCCGTCCATTCATCCACAAACACTCTGCACCTACGACCTAGAGAGGACACTCCAGCCTCGCTACTAACACTAGTGTCGGCACAACACGGGAAGCAATAGATACCGGTGATAAGTCATTGCTCAACTGGCGTAGAGCTGACGCCAGGGGTTGCTTTTGACGGTGGGAGAGACCTTCGTGTCTTACTGGACAGCTACCGCCCACCTAAGCTGGGCAGCCCCCAGCCAGTTAGATGCTGTCCCGACACGATCTGCCTTCTTCATTGGGTGCATGAAGATTAGGAGAAAATCTGACAAGCAGGTCGTTAATTACCGCACCAAAGAAAAAGAAAAATTCAAATTCAAGAAACGGATCAGGAAAAGGATCAGCAGTGAAACTGGGCTGTTGGAATGTCCGAACAATGATGCCTGGGCTCTCCCAAGATCTGCAAGACATCAGCGACGCCAGAAAAACCGCCGTCATAAACAGCGAACTAAAGAGGCTCAATGTGGACATTGCCACTCTGCAGGAAACACGGCTGGCTGACTCAGGAACACTAAAGGAAAGGGACTACACCTTCTTCTGGCAAGGAAAGAGTTCTGATGCCCCAAGAGAGCACGGAGTAGGCTTTGCAGTAAGGAACAGCCTGCTGAACATGATTGAACCAGGCAGCGGCGGTTCAGAACGACTCTTGACTCTCCGCCTCAACACCACCGAAGGCTATGTCACTCTCATCAGCGTTTATGCCCCAACTCTGTCCGCCTCTCCAGACACCAAGGATGAGTTCTACGAAAATCTTGCATCAACCATAAGGAACATCCCCAGGACAGAACAACTTGTTCTCCTGGGCGACTTCAACGCCAGAGTGGGTGCAGACAATGACTCATGGCCCTTCTGCCTCGGTTCCTTTGGAGTGGGGAAAATGAATGAGAATGGACAGCGACTGCTTGAGTTTTGCGCCTGCCATGAACTGTGCATCGCCAACTCCTTCTTAAAGACGAAGCCTCAGCACAAAGTCTCCTGGAGGCATCCCCGCTCAAAACATTGGCACCAACTGGATTTGATCCTAGTAAGACGTGCCGCTATCAAAAACGTTCTCCACATTCGCTCTTATCACAGCGCAGACTGCGACACAGACCACTCTCTGGTATGTTGCAAGATCAGGCTACAACCAAAGAAGTTCCACTGCTCAAAGAAACAAGGGAACCCTCGCATTGACGTCAGCAAGATGTCTCAGCCAGATCTTGTAAACAGTTCGCAGAGGCCTTTCAGAGAGAATACGATGCATTGCAGCCCAGAGACTCTGCCACTGAGAGATGGGAAACGCTACGAGACACTATGCACCGCATTGCTATGGCCACCTTTGGGAAGAAAACTGTGAAGTCCCACGACTGGTTTGAGGCCAAATCATCAGAGATGACTCCCACTGTTGAGGCCAAGCGTGCCGCACTCACCAAGTATAAGCGGTCACCCAGTGAGAAGAACTTGCAAATCCTCAGGGCTGCCAGAAGTAAGGTTCAGCTTAACGCCAGGCGCTGCGCAAACGAGTACTGGACAGAGCTCAGCGAAGAGATACAGAGTGCTGCTGAAAGAGGCAACATCCGAGGAATGTATGATGGCATCAAAGAAAGCACTGGGACCAACACAGAGCAAGATCGCCCCCCTCAAATCCTCCACTGGGGAAGTAATCAGCAATCCTAGCCAACAGATGGAAAGATGGGCGGAACACTACTCCGACTTCTACTCCACACAGAACATGGTGTCCCCCTTAGCCCTCGATGCCATCAAGTGCATGCCGGTAATGGAAGAACTTGATGCAGAGCCAACTGCGGACGAACTCAGCAAGGCCATTGATAGCCTGGCATCAGGGAAGGCACCTGGCAACGACGGAATTCCCCCAGACCTCATCAAGCACTGCAAGACTTCTCTTCTGCACCCTTTGCACGCAGTTCTCTGTCAGTGTTGGAATGAGGGAGCTGTACCACAGGACATGAGGGACGTCAAGATCGTCACCCTGTACAAAAACAAGGGCGAAAGGAGCGACTGCAACAACTACAGAGGTATCTCGCTCCTCAGCATTGTTGGCAAAGTCTATGCTCGGGTCCTCCTAATCCGCCTGCAGAAACTGGCTGAACGCGTCTCCCAGAATCACAGTGTGGTTTTCGAGCAGAGAGATCCACGGTAGACATGGTCTTCTCCCTTCGCCAAATCCAGGAGAAGTGCAGAGAGCAGCGGATGCCCCTGTATGTGGCATTCATTGACCTCACCAAGGCCTTTGACGTAGTCAGCAGAGATGGCCTTTTCAGGGCTCTCCGAAAAATCGGCTGCCCCCCCCAAACTGCACAGCTTAATTGAGTCCTTCCACTCAAACATGAAAGGGATGGTGCAGTTCAACGGAAACCTCTCCAAGCCCTTCGACGTACGCAGCGGTGTGAAACAAGGCTGCGTCCTGGCCCCAACCCTCTTTGGAATCTTCTTCGCTCTCCTCCTGAGGCATGCGTTCAGCACAGCGCAAGAAGGGATCCACCTGCGGACCAGATCAGATGGCAGGCTCTTCAACCTCGCCCGCCTCAGAGCAAGGACAAAGGTCCGTGAAGCCCTCATCAGAGACATGCTATTTGCCGACGATGCCGCAGTTGTGACCCATACTCAGCGGGACTTGCAGTCACTAATGGACCGCTTCTCCCAGGCCTGCAAAGATTTTGGTCTGACCATCAGTCTTAAGAAGACAAACGTCCTGGGCCAAGACACGCCATCTCCACCAACCATCACCATTGATGACTACGAGCTTGAAGCCATCCATCAATTCACATATCTTGGGTCCACCATCACCGATAACCTCTCCCTTGACACAGAGGTCGACAAGAGGATCGGGAAGGCAGCCACAACACTAGCCCGCCTCACACAAAGGGTGTGGACAAATCCCAAGCTGACCACAAAGACAAAGATGGCTGTATACAACGCCTGTGTCCTCAGCACTTTGCTGTATGGCAGCGAGGCATGGACCACGCATGCTCATCAGGAGAAAAGGCTCAATACCTTCCACCTGAGAAGCCTACGGCGCATACTTGGCATTTCCTGGCAAGACAAGGTGACCAACACCAAAGTCCTAACCTGCGCTGGCCTCCCAACCATGCATACCATGCTGAGACAGCGTCGACTGCGCTGGTTGGGCCACGTTCGCCGCATGGAAGATGGTCGCATCCCAAAAGACATCCTTTATGGTGAGCTTGCCACAGGGCAGAGAAACATTGGCCGCCCACAGCTGAGATACAAAGACGTTTGCAAGCGTGACATGAAGGCGCTTGAGATCAACACTGAGTCCTGGGAGGACCTCGCAGACGACCGCAACAGCTGGAGAACTACTCTCCAGAAACAGCTGCGGATTGGTGAGGACAAACTGTCAGCTGCTGCAGCAGAAAAGCGAGTTCGCAGAAAAGGGATGACAGCCAACAGACCAGCATCAGCATACACATGCGACCGCTGCGACAGAGACTGCCTCTCTCGCATTGGTCTGTACAGTCACAGGCGACGCTGCTTGGACCAAGCAGACAGCCCATCTAGACATTAGAACGGATGTGCTTTGTCCATGGTCAGTCATGACCGAAGGAGGCCTACTACTACTACTATTAGTACCTTATTCT
>CM060313.1:7590209-7592709 GCA_030674185.1 Monoplex corrugatus | reverse complement strand
AGTTCCAGAGTGTCCATACGCTGGGTGAATTCAGACAAACATATTTCTCGGTCATTAAGGTGAGTTGAGGCCGCTGTTCCCAGCACGAAAGCTAGAACTAGCAGCATTGTTATGTTATCGTTAGTCTCTCCGTGTGTGACTTTTTCCCC
This sequence comes from Monoplex corrugatus, assembly GCA_030674185.1. Lineage (NCBI taxonomy): Eukaryota > Metazoa > Mollusca > Gastropoda > Littorinimorpha > Ranellidae > Monoplex > Monoplex corrugatus. The sequence goes on along the minus strand of CM060313.1, from coordinate 7,592,560 downwards.
CCACCTTTAATGTATATGTGTACAGCTTTCCTTTCCACTCAATATGGCGTGTATACGACTGTTTCGTCTGGAATCAGAACCCAACTGTAGGCAAATGGTTGCTGTCTCTAGAACTAAACTTCTGCAGTGATTTTTTTATCTGTCCCAGAGATAGCTTCTAGACAATGGCAGATCGAGATAAGAGTGACCTGATGACTTATCTTCAGCCTCAAGTGACACGACTGTCTCTGCACAAATACAGGTGACACAGATCATAATCTTACCTGTGTTCCAAAGTGGCCTGTTAGGTCAGTTGGTCAGAACTTCATGATGATAACGCACGGAGCGTAGGTTCAAACCTACAGCCACACTTATTCTTTATTTTTTTCTTTGCAGATTGGCTGATTCTGTTGATACAGCCGTGGACTCATGGTGGGATCCCCCTCCCCTCCCCTCCCCTCCCCCCCTGTGGGGATGCCGGGGGCTCTTCCAGTATAAATAGTATCCCCACCGTTTGGAAATTCTGTGCTAGAAATGTCCTCTTTTCTGTCACTCTCTTTGTTTCTGCCTTATTCCTTTGCTTTCTGTCATTTCTACCTATCAATGTCTGTCTTGCTGGTCCATTATCCTGTATGTATTCAATAAAGTCTTACATACTTTTGTCTTAGGACTGATAATTGGGTACATGTATTAAGAGCATTTTTGGCTCGAGGAAAGTGATATATGCGGAAGCAATTTTAGGTTATTTAGACCCGTTTTTGTACATGTTTTAGTGTTCTTAGCTATGTTCAAATTTGTATTCAGGTATGGTTTTTAATCCTTTGTGTGATAAATTGGACGGACTGGGCAACGCCAGGGGCTCTTCGTTAGATTATGTGCGTGAATGCATTGATAAGTTTACTTAATTTTCTTTTCTTTTCATTCCTTGTTGAAGTAGTATCTTTCGAAAGGGGTTATACAGCCCTGATATGGCTGTACGCACCGGGCTGGGCTTTAAACGAAAATAAACAGTAACAGTCATGGTGGGATACTTCGAGTTCAATCCCAGCCTGTTACATAAAACTGGCCTGTTTACTGCCCATCTTAATGCTCCAGTCATTCTCGTAGTTTCAGCTTAGGGTTTCATAGTTCCCGTTCGCCCCCCCCCCCCCCCCGTCCCCCTTCCCTATTTCAAGACATTGTCAGGGCATAAAATTTTGCACAGGTTTCAGGAGTCAGCCAGATAATTACTGATAGATTTTGGTGGCGTGCATATGAATCTGTCTTGAAAAAACATGAATCTCTTGAAAAAACATGAATCTCTTGAACAAACATGAATCTCTTGAACAAACATGATACCTCATGAACAAACACGAATCTGTCCTGAACAAACATGAATCTCTTAAATAAACATGAATCTCTTGAACAAACAAGAATCTCTTTTGAACAAACATGAATCTCTTGAACAAACAAGAATCTCTTCAACAAACATGAATCTCTTAAACAAATGTGAAACTCTTGAACAAACATGTTCTTTCTTGAACAAATATGAATCTCTTGAACAAACATGAATCTCCCGAAAAAACATGAATCTCTCTTGAACAAACATGAATCTCTCTTGAACAAACATGAATCTCTTGAACAAACATGAATCTCTTTCGAACAAACATGAATCTCTCGAACAAACATGAATCTCTTGAACAAACATAAATCTCTTGAGCAAACATGAATCTCTTGAACAAACATGAATCTCCTGAACAAACATGAATCTCTCTTAAACAAACATGAATCAAACATGAATCTCTCTTAAACAAACATGAATCTCTCTTAAACAAACATGAATCTCTCTTAAACAAACATGAATCTCTCTTAAACAAACATGAATCTCTCTTAAACAAACATGAATCTCTCTTAAACAAACATGAATCTCTCTTAAACAAACATGAATCTCTCTTAAACAAACATGAATCTCTCTTAAACAAACATGAATCTCTCTAAACAAACACGAATCTCTTAAACAAAACAAATCTCTTGAAAAAACATGAATCTCTCTTGAATAAACATGAATCTCTTGACCAAACATCAATCTCTCTTGAACAAACTCTAAGAACGAATAGTATCCTCTACACATGGGCCCCAATGGTTAAAGTGTCAGCCTAGAAATCGAATTCTGTCCAATCCAATGCGATCCTAAATAATTAAATCCTGTACTATCCCATCCACTCCTATGCAATCCAATTCTGTGCTATCCCATCTAATCTTATGCAATCCAATCCTGCCCTATCCCATCCAATCCTATGCAATCCAATCCTGTCCTATCCCATCTAATCTTATGCAATCCAATCCTGTCCTATCCCATACAATCCTAGGCAATCTAATCCTGTCCTATCCCA
>CM060313.1:7572709-7580209 GCA_030674185.1 Monoplex corrugatus | reverse complement strand
ATTATGAAATCATCATAGCATCACGAAGTCTGTCTCACATTCTGTGGCCCTTCGTGCCTTGTTCTCATAGTGACCTCAGCTTTGGAGTGTTTGGAGATGTGTTGGAGAGTCAAAATGAGCGGCGTGTGTGACACACTATAGACAGATAGTCCCATAACCCTGGGGTCATAGAGGAGTGAGGTGGTAGAGACCTCAACTTTTCTTGGGGTCAGCACTATGAGGGAGGTGCCCATCTCCTCTCCCTCGCTTCATATTCATATCCATATTCACATTTTCTTTTACCAAGACGTCAGAAAGGCAAGAAGGCTAACTGGTCTTCAATGAGTGGGACCTGGGAAATCAACCTATCCGTCCAGAGCTTTATACCATGGCAGCCGGGCAATGCCCTGCTCTTCACGATTTTCAACTGCCGTGGCATCTTAAGCAAGCGCAGCCAGAAGGCACACGGCTCCGATTCGTTTTTCGTCTCCTTCCGAAGGACTAGACGTTCAGTTCGATTTTCCGGTCAAACTGAAGAAAGAGTCGAGGCCTCTACCAGGGAGCGAACTCTGGAACCTTGAGCTTAGTTAGTGACAGGCGAACATCTGAACCATTCTGCCACCTTTCTCACAGGAGGGCTGCAGAAAATCATCATCACCATCATTATGTACCCTGCCGCATGGCGTTGGCGATATGTACCAATCCCTTGTTGCTGCAAGCACATCTTCCACCCTCTCCGTCCTCAGCCACCTGTAAATCCGTCCAATATTTTCTCCCTGGGCCTACGTGGTGCTCTCTTTCCTTCGAGCTTTCCTGTTGTGACCAGGTGCTCTAATTCCTTTTCCCTCATAAAACGGCTTGTAAATGTTGCCTGTCTTTTCCTAATCTTCCTAATCAATGATCTTCTTGTGTCTGCCTCCAGCAAGACTGTCTCGTTTGTTTTCTTTGCTGTCCATAGAACTCCTGCAGAAAATGGGGGACAGTAAGATTTGGATCCAGCTTTGTGTTTGTTTAGGAGGGACAAATTCACCAGCACGCCGTCCAAATGTGCCAGTGACAATCTGCCAGAATCCTTGACCCCATGCAACATCTTACAAACTGGCAAAACCAGGAGTTATTGCAGTTATTTCAAGAGGGATTCGCCTCGATCGGACAACTCCTTATGTGCTCCATCTAATTCTGCCAGCAGTTATCTGACAGATTTTCTGAGCCTGCACAAAACCATATGCGCTGGCAAGATCTTGAAATGGGGAAGGGGGTAGAAGGGACCTATCAAACACTAAGCTGACACCAGCAGAATGATGGAAACATTAAGATGGGCAGCCAACAGGCCAGTTTTAATGTTGCGGGCTGGGACCGAACTCTAGGTATAATAATCACATCTTGAGTCCATGGCTCTGCCAACTAACCCGATGTCAATGGAACTGTACACTCTGTTCAAACTTTGCAAAGTGGGAAAATTGATACCACCAGAATGATTGGAGCACTAACATGAAAGGCGAGCACATGCGCTTAGATCTTGATGTTCATTTTTAAACCTCCAGTGTATAAAATTTTATTGTGTATATTCTGTATGCTATATGAAGTTTATATATCAACATTGTCTTTTCATACACACACACACACACACATACACACACACACACATACATACACACACACACACACACACACACACATACACACACACATACACACACACACACATACACACACGCATGCATATATATACATGTACATATACATATATGTATGTATACATACATACATACATATACATATACACATAATATATATATATATATATAATTTATATATATGTATATATATATGAATATATATGTGCTATATGGAGTTGATATGTCAACATTGTCTTTTCATAATTATGTGTGTGTATATATACATACTGTTGTTGTTGTTTTTGTTGTTGTTATTGTTGTCAGTTTTCGTTGCCATATTGTGTGATAGATGTCCGTTTGTTGCGAAGCGAAAGATGAATTAAAAAGTTAAAAAAAAAAAAAAAAGAGAGAAAAGATGAGAGGCGAGCAGGCCAGCTTATATGCTTATACGTTACGGACTCAAGACATGAGATCTTCGGTAAACCCACAACTCTTATCAGCAAAGCCACACAGGTTATGAAAGAACCGGGTAAGAAGTACAAAGCTGTAAACATTGCATGACCATGTCCAACTAACAGACAACACACGTAAGACATTGACTGTGTAGTCAGCACTTAGCGGGACTGGGTGGACAGAAAGCTGTATTCACTGACGTCAATGGTGTTTGACGTCATTCTGATGGCACCATTGTTTACCAAGAGCTCGACTGATGATTGGAAAACCAGTGAAGAATGCTGCATGATTAATAGATGTTTCCTTTTCGTGCCAGAAACTCGCCCCTTTCGTTAGAGACAATAGGGTATTGTTTCAGCATGGACGACACGGGATGGTTTCAGGAGATGGGGCATATTGATAGCTGATAGTGTTGACTTTGGTGGACGCCGGTTTCCATCTCTCTGGTGATATGCTTCTGTTGGATGTTTGTGCCAAGTTTCTATCTAGCCATTCTGTGCTAGAGATTTCCTCATTTCTGTCACACTCTTTGTTTCTTTCTTCCTCCTTTGCTTTCTGTTATTTCTGCCTGTCAAATTCTGCCGAGCTGGTCCATTCATTTGTATGCGTTCGATAAAGTCTTACATACTTTCTCTTAGAATTGATAATTGGGTACATGTATTAAGCGACATTTTTGGCTCTGGGAAATGAGATATGCGGAAGCAATTTTATGTAATTTAGGTCCTTTTTTATGTAGGCCTACGTTTTTGTGTTCTTAGTTATGTTAAATTTGTATTCAGGTATGTTTTTTAAATCCTCTGCGTGATAAATCGGACGGAGAGGTCAACGCCAGGGGCATCTGCTTAGATTATATGTGCAAATGCATTGATATGTGTAATTAATTTTTTGTCTTTTTTCCTGTTGAAGTATTGTGTATGTTTTGAAATAGTTATAGTCCTGATATGGCTGTACGCAATCCAAATCAAGTGATTGCCTGCGTTTAAGCAAAAAGGAACCAGAAAAACACGAACAAAGAATCAGAACGCGTATTTAATACAACCAGACAAGACAGGCACAAATTTTCGGCCAACTGGCCTTTGTCAAGCGCAAATTTTCGGCCAACTGGCCTTGTCCTTTGTCAAGGACTAAAAGATCGTAGTCCTTTTCTCGCACTGGACGAAGCAGCAGGGAAGTTTCTGTCTTTTTCTCCTAAGTTTTGAATTTGGTGTTTGTTCGTTTGTGATCTTACGTCTACGTTTGACAAAGGCCAGTTGGCCGAAAATTTGGGCCTGTGTTGTCTTGTTGTATTAAATATGCGTTCTGATTCTTTGTTCATGTTTTTATTTCTGGTTCCTCCATGGCTCTACGTAGTCGGTTTTAAACAAAAATACCAATGACAATAACCGATTATCACCCACAAGAATCACGTCATTTGAGTCTGAGTTTTGAAGAATTAATGTTTAACCTTTTGACTCCCGCACCCTATCCACCAACAGCAAAAACTTAACCCTTTGACTCCCTCACACTATCCACCAGCTTCCTTCATGAAGCTGGCTTTTTGCATTGTCAGCCATGCTTGCTGAGCAAAAAGTTAGCTGGTGGATAGCGTGAGGGAGTCAAACGGTTAAGTTTTTGCTCAGCTAGTGGTTGAAAATGCAGAATGCTAATGGGCAGGGTGCAGGAGTCAAAGGGTTAAGGTAAATGGATCAACGTCCCGTCATTTCCATATACGCTCCACAAAAAATCTATCAACGACTTAGCTGGCACACTGTTTTAGTCTTCGCAAAATCCTGTGTGTTGGTTTCAGTTTCAGTTTCAGTTTCAGTTTCTGAAGGTGACGTCTCCGCGCTCGGAACGAATTCCATATGCACTAACATCACAAGTGCCACGTGTACGGTGACCGTGGCACAAGCCCTTAAGCCTGCACATAAACCCATGAGCTGGCCAGGTCCTGAGGCCCTACCTAGACTATGTTTGACCTAGTCTGTATTTTGTACTGGTATTTTATCAGCCTACCACTGGAACAATCCTTGTTACATGGAAATGACATGTGAATGTATGTATCCCACTTTCAAAAAAGGAACATATATACATAGTAAACAAATAAATAACCAAAGGTCCGAACCACAACACAACCGCCACTCTGGTAACTCGTCTCTGTTGTGCGTCTGATGAAAGCTGGCAAGTCCTGAAATGAAAGCTGGCAAGTCCTGAAATGAAAGCTGGCAAGTCCTGAATGAAAGCTGCAAGTCCTAATGAAAGCTGGCAAGTCCTGAAATGAAGCTGGCAAGTCCTGAAATGAAAGCTGGCAAGTCCTGAAATGAAAGCTGGCAAGTCCTGAAATGAAAGCTGGCAAGTCGAAATGAAAGCTGGCAAGTCTGAAATGAAAGCTGACATATGGGGAGATAGATCTGTGATATAAATAAACTCTAAATTGAGACTTTATTTATGTTTTAGGAAGAAAGGAGGGGGAACTGAAAGAGGAGGGGGGGGTGGGAGAGGAAATGGGAGGGGAGGAGAAAATGAGGGGAAAAGGGAGAGAAAGAGAAATGAAAGGAGGAGAGAGGGAATGGAGGGGGAGAGGAAGAGGGGAATGGGAGGGAGAAATGAAGGGAGAGAAAGAGAAATGAAAGGGAGGGTAGAGGGAAGTGCAATGAAGTTTGAATGCCATGATTAATGCAAACTTTTTTTTTTTAACCCACTGTGATTCTATCCGTAATGTGTGAGTGCATCTATACATGTATGAGGGCTGTGGTGGTTTTAGTGATGGTAGTAGTAGTAGTAGTAGTAGTAGTAGTATAGTAGTAGTATGTAGTAGTAGTAGTAGTAGTAGTGTGTGTGTGTGCGCGCGCGTGAGAGAGAGAGAGAGAGGGTGTGTGTCTGTGTGAGTCTGTGTATGCTATATTCTTTCCATAAAAACAGATTTTCGTTGTTGGTTAATGTCTGAAAACGAAAATAACTGTATACGTTTAGGGTAGTGGTGGCGGCGACTGCACATGCTTGTGTGAGGAAGTGCGTGTGTGCACATGTGTGTGTATGTATGAGGATGTGTGTACGTGAGTATGTGTGTGTGTGTGTGTGTGTGTGTGTGCAAATCAGTGTGTGTGTGTGTGTGTGTGCAAATCAGTGTGTGTGTGTATGCGGACATGTGTGTGTGTGTGTGTGTGTGTGTGTGTGTGTGTGTGTGTGTGTGTGTGTGTGTGTGTGTGTGTGTGTGTGTGTGTGTGTGTGTGTGTGTGTGTGACAAACTGGAATGAGCATGTGTAAAGGAGTGTAAGATATCATTGTTCATGTACAGTAACCTAGTTCTTATATATGCATTTTTATTGTGTTTGTATTTTAACCATATATGTTTTATGGCATTCGTGACTCTGTGATTTTTCCATGATTCATATTGGAATAAAATATTCTTGACTTGACTTGACAAAGCTGACACCAGCAGAACGATGGAGCATTAAGACGGACAACAATCAGGCCAGATTTCACAGTTGTAGGTTGGATCTGAACTCATGACATCAGGTTTGGAGTCCACAGCTCTGTCAGTAGAGACAAACAGCCTGCATAAAATGTCTGGCCGGCCCGCGGCCCGAGGATCGAAACCACGACCCCTCAGCTATTAGCATAACGCAATAACCACCTAGCCATGGGATCGATCATTTAACTCTTTGACTCCCGCACCCTGTCTGCCCCAGCATCCTGCATTGTCAACCATACTAGCAAAGTAAAAACTTAATCCTTTGACTCCCTCGCCCTATCCACCAGCTTCACAATCAAGGTTAAAGTTAATTTTTGCTTGGGTTGGTGTGTCAAAAGGTGGTGAAGTGTGGGAGTCAAAGGGTTAAGTTTTTGCAGTTGGTGCATAGGGTGTGGAGTCAAAGGGTTAAGTTTTTGCAGTTGGTGCATAGGGTGTGGAAGTCAAAGGGTTAAGTTTTTGCAGCCGGTAATAGGGTGCGGGAGTCAAAGGGTTAAGTTTTTGCAGTTGGTGGACAGGGTGCGGAGTCAAAGGGTTAAGTTTTTGCAGTTGGTGGACATGGTGTGGAGTCAAAGGGTTAAGTTTTTGCAGTGGTGATGGGGTGCGGGAGTCAATGGGTTAAGTTTTTGCAGTTGGTGCATAGGGTGCAGGAGTCAAAGGGTTAAAAACAGTCATGCAGGCTGATTGGTTCTTTTTGATAGGATCGTGAACTCAAGAATCTGATATCTGGAGTTCAGTTCCAGCCCACAACAAACTGGCCCGTTGGCTGCCCCATCTTGATGTTTCCACCATTCTGATGGTGGTGTCAGCGTATTGTAAAGAGATTCCTCTCTGTCCGTCCCCATTTTAAGACCTTGCCAGCTTGTAGGGTTTTGTGTAGGCCAAAGGAGTCTGCTACATAATTGTGAGCGGATTCGAGTGGGCCGCATATGGAGTTGTCAGAGTATGATGAATCCTTTGTGAATAAACACCAAACTCCTTGACGGCAACCCAGTGAACAAGGGGAAGCCGGTGACGCACATTAAAGTTACTGGCATAGATACTTGAAAGCACACACAAAGAAGTTACTGACACAAAGACGTCAAAGTCCACATCATCATCATAATCACCACCATCATCATCATTATTCTCCTCCTTCTGCTCATTATTGTTGTTAACATCATTATTATTATCATTATTCTACAACAGTTACTCAGTGACATGTCGAGCTTTCTTTATCATATGCTGTATGACGTGTAAAAGGATGGGACAGACATTTACAATAACACCACAGGTAAGGACTTCTGCTGGTAACACTAATGAACATGGTTATCAGAAGAAGAAGAAGAAGATGTGGAGGAGGAGGAGGAAGGAAGGAAGGAGGAGGAGAAGGAGGAGAAGAAGAAAAAGACGAAGAAGAAAAAGAAGAAGACGAAGAAGAAGAAGAAGAAAGAAGAAGAAGAAGAAGAAGAAGAAGAAGAAGAAGAAGAAGAAGGAGAAGAAGAAAAAGAAGAAGAAGAAGAAGAAGGAGAAGAAAAAGAAGAAGACGAAGAAGAAGAAGAAGAAGAAGAAGAAGAAGAAGAAGAAGAAGAAGAAGAAGAAGAAGAAGAAGAAGAAGAAGAAGAAGAAGAAGAAGAAGAAGAAAAAGAAGAAGAAGAAGAAGAAGTGGAGTAGGAGAAGGAAGGAGGAGGAGGAGGAGAAGGAGGAGAAGAAGAAAGAGAAGAAGGAGGAGGAGAAAAGAAGAAGAGCAGTAGTAAAAGAAGAAGAAAAAGAAGAAGAAGAAGAAGAAGAAAAAGAAGAAGAAGAAGAAGAAGAAAAAGAAGAAAAAGAAGAAGAAGAAGAAGAAGAAGAAGGTAGCATCCACTCTTTGTAGGAAGTGAAACAAACATTACGTCAGTTGAATACGAACTAGACTGACAATGTTGCTCTACAACTGGTCATTACACAATCATCCACGATGAAGATGGAGGGGTGGTGGTGATGGTGAACAAGATGGTCAAGCCATTCTAAATAACACCC
>CM060313.1:7560209-7567709 GCA_030674185.1 Monoplex corrugatus | reverse complement strand
CCGGCCCCAGGTTAACAAGAAACACCACGAGGGTGCGGATGGATGGGACCCATTGCATCAATGCCTCGCTACTCTCAAGACACTCACCTCCAAAGTTCCAGACGCCAGTAGACAGTCATTTCCTCAAGCAATAGGGGGCTGTCAACAAGCAGAGCCAGAACAAGATTGAGGCAGCCGAGATGTGATTTCAAAGAAGAATGTTGAGAGTTCTATGGACAGCAAAGAAAACAAACGAGACAGTCTTGAAGGAGGCAGACACAAGGAATCATTCATAATGAAGATTAGGAAAAGACAGGCAATATTTCAGGCCATTTTATGAGGAAAGGATAATTAGAGCACCTGGTCACAACAGGAAAGCTGGAGGGAAGAGAGCATCCGGCAGACCCAGGAAGAAAATATCGGATGGACTAGCAGGGTGGCTGAGGACAGAGAGAGTGGAAGATGCGCTTGCGGCAACCAGGGATAGATACATATGGAGTGCCATGATCTCCAACGCCATGCGGCAGGGCACTTGATCATGATGAAAAGGGGGCTCTCCGTGCGTTGCATGACCATTCGGACCCAGTCACCAGTTATTGTCCATGTCTGTGATAACTGACATATCATAACACAAAGATTTGTCACTGTCTGAAGCCTGATGGAATCGTCTTCTCTTCTTGTGATCCCAGAACCAGTGTAGTGGGTGTGAGAATGCATGGGATGCAGTAGTCCGGACATAACTGTCTTTACAGTGCCCCATCTTATTCCTTCCATCGTTCTGGTAGTGTCAGCTTAGTGTTTGACAGGTCTCTTCTCCCCTTTCCCCGTTTCAAGACCTTACCAGCACATAGGGTTTTGTGCAGGCTCAGGAAATCTGTCAAATAATTGCTGGCAGATTTGGGCGGAGCGCATATGGAGCTGTCCGAGCGCGAAGAATCCCTCTTGAAATAACCCCAAGTAACTCCAACTCCACCTTTAGAGTGCACCAGTTAGCAGTTCAGACATCCTCATGCTGGCCCAGTTTTCGATGTTTGCTGTCCATCTTTTGTACTTTCATCATCATCATCATGTGCCCTGCCGCATGGCGTTGGCGATCATGGCCCTCCACATGTATCTATCCCTTGTCGCTGCAAGTACATCTTCCACCCGTACCCTCTCTGTCCTCAGCCACCCTGCAAATCCGTCCAATATTTTCTCCCTGGTCTACCTGGTGCTCTCTTTCCCTTCAGCTTTCCTGTTGTGACCAGGTGCTCTAATTCCCTTTTTCTCATAAAATATCCTATAAATGTTACTTGTCTTTTTCTAATTTTCTTTATCAATGATCTTCTTGTGTCTGCCTCCATCAAGACTGTCTCGTAATTAACTTTGCTGTCCATGGAACTCTCAACATTCTTCTTAGAAACCACATTTCGGCTGCCTCAGTCTTGTTCTGGCTTTACGTCTTGTACTTTAAACGATGGTATTGGACAGTGTATGGTGTCACATACATCCATTGTAGACTAAATTTCATCGGACAAGGGCGTACGAGAGCCACTGTAATTACATGTCGTGTGATCCTCCCCTAAGTTGAAAGGTTTGCGAAACCTTGCTGGCTCAGCTGTCAAAACGGCGCGTTTTTTTTCCGAGCAGACGACAGTCAATATTTGTTGAATTTTATCGTGCATTTGCAGTTTTGTGAGACTACAAATCGCCAGGATACAAGCACAAGAGCATTAGAAGCAAAGCCTTGGAGACAAATCAATACTACATTTCTGCATCAAAGTGGTATCAGACTGCACAACAGAGGAGGACAAGAGAGAGAGAAAGGATTGACACAAGTCTCTGTGTTGTCAGTGAAGACCGTCAGACAGTCTCATATTCATTGAGAGTGGAGCACTCAGTCGATATCATGAACATGTATAGATCTTGCAACACACTGAATTGCTGTATGACAATGCCTGATAGTTGATCGACCACTTAACTCCCAACTTTAGCAGGAACTGGGTAAGTGTGGCATGTCCATGGTCTTCGTCTGCTGTGGACCTATTAACTTAGCACCTTCATGAAAAAAAAACCCGACAAAGTTATAAAATGTAATTTACGATGGTCAAGCCATTCTAACAATCTTTCTTTTTATACAAAAATTGTTACAGAAAATCCAGATTTTTGACTTCTCAAAGTCATTGTGACCTTCAAGAGGTTTGAATTAAAATACAAATTTACTGGTATCAGTTGGTCACGAAGAAGGTGACGTTTCAGTCTCGAACATTTTCAGGTCAGACTGTGGTTGGTTGTGTGACTAGCCTTGTGTTTCTGGCCGCTGGGTTTGACAAAGGTTTGATTCCTTGTGTAGGCAAAACAAAACAAAACAAAACAAACAAACAAACAACCCCCCCCCCAAAACACACACACACACACACACACACACACACACACACACACACACACGAAAAAAGAATAAGAACGGGTATTTAATATAACAAGGCAAGACAGGCCCAAATTTTCGGCCCAAATGGCCTTTGTCAAGCGTAAGATCACAAACAAACGCTTGACAAAGCCAGTCGGCCGAAAAAAATTGCGCCTGTCTTGTCTTGTATTAAATACGCGTTCTTATTCTTTTTTCGTGTTTTTTTTCTCTCTGGTTCCTGTTTGCTTGAACGCGGGCAGTCACACAAACAAACAAACAAACAAAGAAATCCCGCCTCCAGCTTTATATCGACAATGTTTCGTCCCATTCTCGCAGGTCTATGTCCTCAACAACTTGGAAACCAGCACTGTGACGACGCACGCGAGCACACGCCATCCTGCGCGCCCCGAGGCATCGTGAAGCATGTCCCTGATTGTCTCCGTGCTGTTTGGCATTGTGCTGTCTGTGACAGACTGCAGAGGCAGGGTTTCTCCTGGTCTGTCTGCGAGGGTGGCGGAAAGAAGCCAGGTGGGGTAAGCGTGGCATCGGTGTCAATACTGTCATCCTGGTTTCATCTTCTGCCGGACTTTTTACCTGTGGTTGGTGGTGCTGTCAGGTAAGGTGTGCTTCTCTCTGTGTCTGTGAGTTTGTCTGTGTCTGTCTGTGTCTGTCTCTGTCTCTGTGTGTTTGTCTGTCTCTGTCTGTCTCTGTCTCTATCTCTGTCTGTCTGTCTGTGTCTGTGTGTCTCTGTCTCTGTCTGTCTGTCTGTCTGTCTGTGTCTGTCTCTATTTCTGTCTGTCTGTCTGTGTCTGTGAGTCTCTATCTCTGTCTGTCTGTCTGTCTGTCTGTCTGTCTGTGTCTCTTTGTCTCTTTCTCGGTGTTTGGAGTATGGGAGTTGTATTGTGTTGTGTAGTGTGTGTGTGTTGTGTATGTGCCGTGTGTGTGTGTGTGTGTGTGTGTGTGTGTGTGTGTGTGTGTGTGTGTGTGTGTGTGTGTGTGTGTTGTGTTATGTATGTGCCGTGTGTGTATGTGTGTGTGTGTGTGTTGTGTATGTGCCGTGTGTGTGTGTGTGTGTGTGTTTTTGTTGTGTTGTGTGTGTGGTTTGTGTGTGTGTGTGTTGTGTGTGTGTGTGTGTGTGTGTTGTTGTTGTGTGTGTGTGTGTGTGTGTGTGTGTGTGTGTGTGTGTGTGTGTGTGTGTGTGTGTATGTGTGTGTGTGTGTGTGTGTGTTCGTTCATGTTTTGTTTTCTTTTAACATATATTCACACAGTGTTGTTTGACAAGTGTGTGCACGTGTGTTTGTATTTGTTTGTTTGTTTCTTTGTTTTTTGTTTGTGTGTGTAGGTATTGTGTGTATGTGTGTGTATGTGTGGTGTGTGTGTGTGTGTGTGTGTGTGTGTGTGTGTGTGTGTGTGTGTGTGTGTGTGTTGTGTGTGTGTGTGTGTTGTGTGTGTTTGCTTTTTTCTGAGTGTGTGTTTGTGTGTGTTTGCTTTTTTCTGAGTGTGTGTTGTGTGTGTGTTTGCTTTTTTCTGAGTGTGTGTTGTGTGTGTGTTTGCTTTTTTTGTGTTTGTTTGTTGTTTGTGTGTGTGTGTGTGTGTTTGCTTTTTTCTGAGTGTGTGTTGTGTGTGTGTTTGCTTTTTCTGAGTGTGTGTTGTGTGTGTGTTTGCTTTTTTCTGAGTGTGTGTTGTGTGTGTGTTTGCTTTTTTCTGAGTGGTTGTGTTGTTGTGTGTGTGTGTTGCTTTTTCTGAGTGTGTGTTGTGTGTGTGTTTGCTTTTTTCTGAGTGTGTGTTGTGTGGTGTGTGTTTGGCTTTTTTCTGAGTGTGTGTTGTGTGTGTGTTTGCTTTTTTCTGAGTGTGTGTTGTGTGTGTGTTTGCTTTTTTCTGAGTGTGTGTTGTGTGTGTGTTTGCTTTTTTCTGAGTGTGTGTTGTGTGTGTGTTTGCTTTTTTCTGAGTGTGTGTTGTGTGTGTGTTTGCTTTTTTCTGAGTGTGTGTTGTGTGTGTGTTTGCTTTTTTCTGAGTGTGTGTTGTGTGTGTGTTTGCTTTTTTCTGAGTGTGTGTTGTGTGTGTGTTTGCTTTTTTCTGAGTGTGTGTTGTGTGTGTGTTTGCTTTTTTCTGAGTGTGTGTTGTGTGTGTGTTTGCTTTTTTCTGAGTGTGTGTTGTGTGTGTGTTTGCTTTTTTCTGAGTGTGTGTTGTGTGTGTGTTTGCTTTTTTCTGAGTGTGTGTTGTGTGTGTGTTTGCTTTTTTCTGAGTGTGTGTTGTGTGTGTGTTTGCTTTTTTCTGAGTGTGTGTTGTGTGTGTGTTTGCTTTTTTCTGAGTGTGTGTTGTGTGTTGTTTGCTTTTTTCTGAGTGTGTGTTTGTGTGTGTTGTTTGATTGTTGTGTTCTGAGTGTGTGTTGTGTGTGTGTTTGCTTTTTCTGAGTGTGTGTTGTGTGTGTGTTTGCTTTTTTCTGAGTGTGTGTTGTGTGTGTGTTTGCTTTTTTCTGAGTGTGTGTTGTGTGTGTGTTTGCTTTTTCTGAGTGTGTGTTGTGTGTGTGTTGCTTTTTTCTGAGTGTGTTGTGTGTGTGTGTTTGTTTTTGTGGTGTGTGTTGTGTGTGTGTGTTGTGTGTTGTGTGTGTGTGTGTGTGTGTTGTTTGTGTGTGGTGTGTGTGTTTTTGTCATGTTTCTTTTAACGTAAATAACAAGTGTTTTAGCAAGTGTTGTGTGTGTGTGGTGCGTGCTTGTGGTGTGTGTTGTGTGTGTGTGTGGTGGTGGTTGTGTGTGTGTGTGTGTTGGTGTTGTTGTGTGTGGGGTGTGTGTGTGTGATGGTGGTCTTTGATTTAATGTCTATTCACTAAAGTGATTTTAGAAAAAAAAAAAAAAAAAGAAGGGGGGGGGGGGGGGTGTGTGTGATAGAGGAGGAGTGAAGAGGATGTTTGAAAATTGTCAATTTTGGTTTTGAGAAAAGATGATCCAAAAAAACAACTGTTTCGAGGAGGGGAAGGTAAAACTAACAAATAACGTTACCATAATTAACGATTTAAATAAACTAACTAAGTAACAAACAAAATTGATAAATTTCTAGAAGAAATGAATAAAAAATAAAACCAAGAATTGACTAACTATAACAGTGAACAAGTGAAATAGCATTTTAAAAGTAATTCGCTATAGGACTTTTTGACAGGCTAACAAAAAAATCATATAGTAATGATGATGAGGCAAATATGTCAGAAACTGTACTCATAGATAGTGTAAGAATATGTCGATTTACCCTAACGCAGAAAGAATATGACTATGTGTTATCTTCTTTCCACACAAACACACTATGTTCTTGGTGTATTTTGTTTTGAATGCATCAAGTTTCCATCTGTACATAAGAGATTGTATAAGTCTGTTGGCAGGATGCTGCTTAAGTATTTTGCTGACTTCAAAGTTCATGTGACATTTACCATACTTTTCTGTTTTAATTGGAACTGCTTCCAGACATAGTTGTCCACTAAAGTGTAAGTCTCGTGCAATGAGAGAGAAAGCTGGATATTGTTTGAATCTGGTGAGTTATTAGCTCCCCGTTTGGCAGCCCTATCAACTTTATCATTATAATAAAAAGAACTATGAGAAGGTATCCAGCAGAAAGTAAAATCTGTGCCTCTTGAAGATAAACCATGAATCAAGTGACTAATTTCCAGAATATTTCAGGTCTTGTTTGTAATTTTGATAATTTAAAAGCCTGAAGTACTGATTTTGAATCGACACAAAAAAGTATCTGAAAAATTGTCATAGGAAGACATAAATTTTAAAGCCATTAATATTGCAAAGAGTTCAGCTGTAAAGACAGATTTATCAAGTCCTATATTGAAAGATTTTTCAATTTTGAGAGCAGGTATTAAAAACGCTGAGCCTGTTTTTCTTTCAATTACTGATCCATCAGTGTAAATTTTCAAGTGATTGGGATATAAGTCGTCTATATGACATTTAACCTGACTTGCCAGTAAGTTTATATTGTCTTCTTTTTTTTAAATTATTGTGGTGTACGTCAAATTGTGCTCTTGGAGTTCCCAACTGGGTACTGGCGAAAAGGAAGGTCTTATAGATACAGGATCTACGTGTAGATCAAATCCTGAGCCTTTCATGACGTCAGATGTGTATGTTGCAAGTGTGACCTGTGAAGATATTGGTTTAGCTCTTTATGGAAAGTCGGTATTGATCTCAGTTTAGTTTCTGTTTCTGAGATGTTTTCTACGGTGGTGTTTCTTAACAAAAATTTAGTAGAAGCGACTTTCTTTTGCTCTTCAAGTGGTAACAGATCGATTTCATTATATGTACGAAGACAGGAAGCATGCATTGGAAGACCCAGCGCAAGTTTGAAACTTTTACAATCTATGCTCTGTAGTATTTTAGTAAGTGTTTCGGTGCACTGAAGAAGATTCTTGGGCATAGGTTAATTTAGATCTAACAAGCGATTTACAAAGATGAACAAGTATTGATGAATCTTGACCCCATGTCTGTTTGTGAACTATTTTTAAGAAATTTAAACTTTTCTGAGCTTTGGTTAACAAGTATTCAATATGCTGATTCCAAGATAATTTTGCTGTAAGGAAAACTCCTAAGAATTTAATTGATTCGTTAAACTGAAGAAGAGTGTCTCCCAGTTTGAAAGTGGGAATATTTGCTGGGTTTGCTCCACTATTAAATAAAACTATTTTTGTTTTTTTCAGGGATAGATGCAGTCCATTTTCTACCATGTATCGTGCTATTTTATCAAGTTCTAATTGGTAACATTTGCGTGTATAATTAATACAGCGCAAAGGAGTTTTCCTTTTCATATTTACCTGCATCCACATGCACAAATCGTCAGCATATTGAGCTAAAACTACATGTTTAGATAATTTACTGGGTAAGTCATGCATTAATATCATGAAAAGAAGGGGAGCTATAACGGATCCCTGAGGGATACCCATTTGAAGAATTCGTTTTGTGGAATATACATTTTCAATCCTCGTTTGAAATACTCTGTTTTCTAGGAAACACTTCACATAGTCAAAGACGTGACCTGTCAGCCCAATACTTTTAAATTTAAATAACAATCGGGAGTGCCACACTTGATCGTATGCTTTAGTTATATCAAAAAAGGTAGCTAAAACGCATTGACGTCTTCTGCAAATT
>CM060313.1:7542709-7547709 GCA_030674185.1 Monoplex corrugatus | reverse complement strand
TCGCAGATGACCGCAACAGCTGGAGAAGCACTCTCAAGAAACAGCTGCGGATTGGTGAGGACAAACTCTCAGCTGCTGCAGCAGAAAATTGAGCTCGCAGAAAAGGGACGACAGCCAATAGACCAGCATCAGCATACACATGCGACCGCTGCGACAGAGACTGCCTCTCTCGCATTGGTCTCTATAGTCACACAGGCGACGCTGCTTGGACCAAGCAGACAGCCCAACTAGACATTAGGTCGGATGTACTTTATCCATGGTCAGCCATGACCGAAGGAGGCCTACTACTACGCTAATTAGATGGACACAGACAATGCTTCTGTCTCAGAGCAGCGTTTGTGGTGGTTTCTTCTTCTTGTTTCCTTGGGGTTTCTTCATTTCTGGTCAACAGGAACCAGAAAAAAAAAACACGAAAAAAGAATCAGAACGCGTATTTAATACAACCAGACAAGACAGGCGCAAACTTTCGGCCAACTGGTCTTTGTCAAGCGTAAGATCACAAACAAACAAACAAACACCAGATACAAAAATTAGGAGAAAAAGACTGAAACTTCCCTGCTTGCTCCGTCCAGCGTAAGAAAAGGAGTGGAATGAAATTTCATTTGTTCGTTTGTGGCCTTACGTTTACGCTTGACAAAGGCCAGTTGGCCGAAAATTTGTGCCTGTCTTGTCTTGTTGTATTAAATATGCGTTCTTATTCTTTTTCGTGTTTTTTTCTGGTTCCTGTTTGCTTGAACGCGGGCAGTCACACTTGTTTTGGATTCTGGTTTTAACTGTTTTAGGTATCTGATCTTGAGCTTGGCGTTGGTTGTACGCATGCTGTGTATGTAGAATGTAGTTCTGGCTTTGCCGTTATGTTGGTTGCTCGGTTCTTTTGGAACAAGCCGTGGACTCAGGATCTGATATCTTGAGTTCAATCCCAGCCCGCAACATTAAAAACATTGGTCTGTTCACTGCCCATCTTAATGTTTCCTGCGGCGCTGGTCAGAAGATTTGAGCAACACCCTCAATGACGCATCCGTGAAGTGGATGAGACTCGACCGTGTGTTACTAGTCTTCCCAATGAGCCCATAGCACGCCCAACTCTGGGTAGGAGCTGGTTAGAGCCGAAAATTCTCACCATGATTTTTGAAGGGATTGATGGGGATTCGAACCCACAACCTTCCAGTCGGTAGTCCGTTGCGCTAACCACTACACCACAGTAACTGGTTCGTCAGCAGTCATTATAAACCTGCAATGTTACCTTCGCAAACAAGCTCTGGGCCATTCTACCATTGATCGTCTTTACACAAAGCGACACATAGACAGGAAGCGACCGCCATTCCACTTCGATGAAAGAAATACCAGCCATTGTTAACTAGATAATGATGAAAGAGTCATTATTAACTAGACACATGACGTAACAGTCATTGTTAACTAGACACATGATGTAACAGCCATTGTTAACTAGACACAAGCCATTGTTAACCAGATATGCCATTGTTAACTAGACACATGATGTAACACCATTGTTAACTACACACATGATGTAACACCATTGTTAACTACACACTTGATGTAACACCATTGTTAACTACACACATGATGTAACACCATTGTTAACTAGACACATGATGCAACAGCCATTGTTAAGTAGACACATGACGTAACACACCATTGTTAACTAGACATATGATGTAACATCATTGTTAACTAGACACATAATGTAACAGCCATTGTTAACTACACACATGATGTAACACCATTGTTAACTAGACACATGATGTAACACCATTGTTAACTACACACATGATGTAACACCATTATAACTACACACATGATGTAACAGTCATTGTTAACTAGACACATGATGTAACAGTCATTGTTAACTAGACACATGATGTAACAGTCATTGTTAACTAGACACATGATGTAACAGCTATTGTTAACTAGACACATGATGTAACACCATTGTTAACTAGACACATGATGTAACAGCCATTGTTAACTAGACACATGATGTAACACCATTATTAACTACACACATGATGTAACACCATTGTTAACTAGACACATGATGTAACACCATTATTAACTACACATATGATGTAACACCATTGTTAACAAGACACATGATGTAACACCATTGTTAACTAGACACATGATGTAACAGCCATTGTTAACTACACACATGATGTAACACCATTGTTAACTAGCCACATGATGTAACAGACATTGTTAACTAGACACATGATGTAACACCTTTGTTAACTAGACACATGATGTAACAGCTATTGTTAACTAGACACATGATGTAACACCATTGTTAACTAGACACATAATGTAACACCATTGTTAACTAGACACATGATGTAACACCATTGTTAACTAGACACATGATGTAACACCATTTTAACTACACACATGATGTAACACCATTATTAACTAGACACATGATGTAACATTATAATGACACATATGTAATATTTAACTAGACACATGATGTAACACCATTGTTAACTAGACACATGATGTAACACCATTGTTAACTAGACACATGATGTAACAGCATTGTTAACTACACACATGATGTAACACCATTTTAACTAGACACATGATGTAACACATTATTAACTAGACACATGATGTAACACCATTATTAACTAACACATGATGTAACACCATTATTAACTAACACATGATGTAACACCATTTTAACTACACACATGATGTAACACCATTGTTAACTAGACACATGATGTAACACCATTTTAACTACACACATGATGTAACACCATTGTTAACTAGACACATGATGTAACACCATTGTTAACTACACACATGATGTAAACATTGTTAACTAGACACATGATGTAACACCATTGTTAACTAACACACATGATGTAACACCATTGTTAACTAACACATGATGTAACACCATTGTTAACTAACACATGATGTAACACCATTGTTAACTAGACACATGATGTAACACCATTGTTAACTAACACATGATGTAACACCATTGTTAACTAGACACATGATGTAACAGACCATTTTAACTAGACACATGATGTAACACCATTGTTAACTAGACACATGATGACACATGATGTAACACCATTGTACTAACATATGAACACCATTTAACTAGACACATGATGTAACACCATTGTTAACTAGACACATGATGTAACACCATTGTTAACTAGACACATGATGTAACACCATTGTTAACTAAACATGATAACATAATGTTAACACCATTTTAACTAGACACATGATGTAACACATTGTTAACTAACGAACACATGATGTAACACCATTTTAACTAACACATGATGTAACACATTGATTAACTAACACATGATGTAACATATTATTAACTACACACATGATGTAACACCATTGTTAACTAGACACATGATGTAACACCATTGTTAACTAGACACATGATGTAACACCATTGTTAACTACGACACATGATGTAACACCATTGTTAACTACACACATGATGTAACAGCCATTGTTAACTAACACATGATGTAACACCATTGTTAACTACACACATGATGTAACAGCCATTGTTAACTAGACACATGATGTAACACCATTGTTAACTAGACACATGATGTAACACCATTGTTAACTACACACATGATGTAACACCATTATTAACTAGACACATGATGTAACACATTGTTAACTAACACATGATGTAACAGCTCATTGTTAACTAGACACATGATGTAACACCATTGTTAACTAACACATGATGTAACACCATTGTTAACTAGACACATGATGTAACACCATTTTAACTACACACATGATGTAACACATTTTAACTAACACATGATACATCGTAACTAACACAGATTACAATTGTTAACTACACACATGATGTAACACATATTGTTAACTACAACACATGATGTAACAGCATTGTTAACTAGACACATGATGTAACAGTCATTGTTAACTAACACATGATGTAACAGCATTGTTAACTAGACACATGATGTAACACATTGTTAACTAACACATGATGTAACATCATTGTTAACTACACACATGATGTAACAGCATTGTTAACTACACACATGATGTAACACCATTGTTAACTACACACATGATGTAACAGCATTGTTAACTAGACACATGATGTAACACAGTCATGTTAACTAGACACATGATGTAACACATTGTAACTAACACATGATGTAACAGCATTGTTAATAACTGAGAACACATTGATTAACTAGACCATTGATTAACACATTTAACACACATGATGTAACAACCATTGTTAACTACACACATGATGTAACAGTCATTGTTAACTAACACATTGAATTGTAACACATTATGAGTAACACATTGTTAACTAGAATCACATGATGTTAAACATTACATTGTTAACTAGACACATGATGTAACAGTCATTGTTAACTAGACACATGATGTAACACATTGTTAACTAGACACATGATGTAACACATTTAACTAGACCATGAGTAACACATTATTAACTAACACATGATGTAACACCATTGTTAACTAGACACATGATGTAACATTGTTAACTAGACACATGATGTAACACCATTATTAACTAGACACATGATGTAACACCATTTTAACTAGACACATGATGTAACAGTCATTGTTAACTAACACATGATGTAACACCATTGTTAACTAGACACATGATGTAACACCATTGTTAACTAACTACACATGATGTAACACCATTGTTAACTAGACACATGATGTAACACCATTATTAACTAGACACATGATGTAACAGCATTGTTAACTAGACACATGATGTAACACCATTATTAACTAGACACATGATGTAACACCATTGTTAACTACACACATGATGTAACACCATTGTTAACTACACACATGATGTAACACCATTGTTA
Source organism: Monoplex corrugatus (assembly GCA_030674185.1). Lineage (NCBI taxonomy): Eukaryota > Metazoa > Mollusca > Gastropoda > Littorinimorpha > Ranellidae > Monoplex > Monoplex corrugatus. The sequence goes on along the minus strand of CM060313.1, from coordinate 7,542,796 downwards.
ACTACACACATGATGTAACACCATTATTAACTACACACATGATGTAACACCATTGTTAACTACACACATGATGTAACACCCATTATT
>CM060313.1:7525209-7537709 GCA_030674185.1 Monoplex corrugatus | reverse complement strand
AGTCTTGATGGAGGCAGACACAAGTAGACCATTCATAAGGAACATTAGGAAAAGACAGGCAACATTCATAGGCCATTTTATGAGGAAAGGGGATTTAGAGCACCTGGTCACAACGGGAAAGCTGGAGGGAAGAAGAGCACCAGGGAGACCCAAGGAGAAGATACTAGACGGACTTGCAGAGTAGCTGGGGACAAAGAGGGTGGAAAAGATGATTGAGGCGACAAGTGATAGAGACAGATGGAAGTCCATAATCGCCAACCCCATGCGGCAAGGCACTGATGATGATGATGATACATGTGTGTGTGTATGGGAGAGAGAGAGAGAGAGAGAGAGAGAGAGAGAGAGAGAGAGAGAGAGAGGAGAGAAGCGAGACGAGACAGACCAGACAGACAGACAGACAGACAGAGATAGAGAGAAAGAGAGACAGAGATAGAGCCAGAGACAGAGACAGAGACAGAGACAGAGAGACAAAGAGACAGAAAGAGAAGGAAAAAACAGACCCAGAGAGAGTATATGTGAGTTTGTTTGTGATGTGAGTGTGTATATATATATATGTGTGTGTGTGTGTGTGTGTGTGTGTGTGTGTGTGTGTGTGTGTGTGTGTGTGTAATGTGTGTGGTGTAATGTGTGTGGTGTATGTGTGTGTGTGTGTGTTGTGTGTGTGGTGTATGTGTGTGTGTGCATGTGTGTGTGTGTGTGTGTGTGTATGTTGTGTGTGTGTGTGTGTGTGAGGTGTATGTGTGTGTGGTGTATATGTGTGTGGTGTATGTGTGTGTGTGTGTGTATGAGTGTTTGGAACGAGTGAGATAGAAAGAGGTGTGTGATGTATGTGTGTGTATGTACGTCTGAATGTGCGTGCAACAGTGCATGTGTATATGTACGTGCGTATATGCGTTTGAGAGCCCGCGCGCGCGCGCGTGTGTGTGCTTGCGCATGCGCTGCGCGCGTGTGAATGTGTGTTTAAAGGAATGTTGTTTTGGAAGGGTCACCAGCCAAAGACCCCGCGGAAGAAGTCAGGCGTCGCCTGTGTTTTCATTCCAGCCCCATCGACTTGAGACCTCAAGCCATGTGGAGAAGCCGTACAGGTTTTCCTTTAACCCTTCGACCCAGCACTCTTGTCCACCAAGCGTCCTGCATTGTCAAGCGTGTTAAGCAAAGCCAAAACTTAACCCTTGGACCCCCTCACCCTATCCACCAGCTTCCCTTCCTTCTCTCTCTTTCTTGCACACACACTCTCTCTGTCTCTCTCTCTCCTCTCTCTGTCTCGGTCTCTCTGAAAGTGAGATTGTGTGTGTGTGTGTGTTGTGTGTGTGTGTGTGAGAGAGAGAGAGAGAGAGAGACAGACAGACAGAGAGAGAGAGAGAGAGAGACAGAGAGACAGAGAGAGAGAGAGAGACAGAGAGACAGAGAAAGAAAGAGAGAGAGAGAGAAAGAGAGAGACACAGAGAGTGTGTATGTAAGAGAGAGAGAGAAAGAGAGAGAGAGAGAGAAGGAAGCTGGTGGATAGGGTGAAGGAGTCAAATGGTTAAGCTTTTGCAGTTGGTGGATAGGGTGTGGGGAGTCACAGTCAAAGGTTAAGTTTTTGCAGTTGGTGGATAGGGTGTGAGGAGTCACAGTCAAAGGGTTAAGTTTTTGCAGTTGGTGGATAGGGTGTGGGGAGTCAGAGTCAAAGGTTAAGTTTTGCAGTTGGTGGATAGGGTGTGGGGAGTCAGAGTCAAAGGGTTAAGATTTTGCAGTCGGTGGATAGGATGTGAGGGAGTCAAAAGGGTGAAGTTTTTGCAGTCGGTGGATAAAAGGGTGTTGGGGAGTCAAAGGGTTAAGATTTTGCAGTCGGTGGATAGGGTGTGGGGAGCCAAAGGGTTATTCAAGGTGTATGTATACACACACAAATCACGCCGCTTGCTCCTTACCCTCTCTGTTTGCATTGAGCATTACCCACCGCTCACCGATCCAAGCCAGTCGCTTTCTGATCAGCACTGGAAAAGCTGAATCGATCTGATATCGACTTGTTTTCATTGAGCATAAAGCAGCGTCGTTCAAGCGGCGAGAAGTATTGGAGAAAAAGAGAAAGAGGAAGCAAGAGAGAGAGAGAGAGAGAGAGAGAGAGGAGAGAGAGAGAGAGAGAGAAAGAGAGAGAGAGAAGAGAGGAAAGAGAGAAAGAGAGAGAACAGAGAGAGAGAAAGAGAGAGACAGGGAGAGAGAGAGAAAGAGAGAGAGAAAGAAAGAAAGAAAGAAGGCGATATTGTGTGTGTGTGTACAGAGAGAGAGAGAGAGAGAGAGAAGAGAGAGAGAGAGAGAGAGAGAGAGAGACAGAGAGAAACAGAGAGAAAGAGAGACAGAGAGAGAGAGAGAGAGAGAGACAGAGAGAAAGATCGAGAGAGGGGACAGAGAGAGAGAGAGAAAGAGAGATTGGGGATGAAGAGAGAGAGAGAGAGAAAGAGAGAGAGAGAAAGAGAGAGAGAGAGAAGAGAGAGAGAGAGAGAAAGAGAGAGAGAGAGAGAGAAGAGAGAGAGAGAGAGAGAGAGAGAAAGAGAGAGAGAGAGAGAGAGAGAGAGAGAGAGAAAGAGAGAGAGAGAAAGAGAGAGAGCAGAGAGAGAGAGAGAGACCGAGAGAGAGAAAAAAAGAGAGCCAGAGAGAGACACACACACAGAGGCAGAGGAGAGAGAGGGAGACAGAGAGAAAGGGACAGAGGGAAAGAGCGAGCGAGAGAGGGAGAGGGACAGAGAGAGAGAGAGGGAGAGAGAGAGGGAGAGAGAGACAGAGACAGAGGGAGAGAGAGAGAGACAGAGGGAGAGAGAGAGAGGGGGGGAGAGAAAGACTGAGAGGGGAGAGAGGAGAGACGGAGAGAGAGAGAGAGAGAGAGAGAGAGAGAGAGAGAGAGAGAGAGAGAGAGAGAGAGAGAGAGAGAGAGAGAGTCCTAACCATGCTTGTGTAAGCGCAGTGTGATTTGGGCCGTGGAGTGAAAGACCGAAGGGTTTTCTTTTTTCAAGTTTTCTTTTCCTACTCGGCGGATCAAACTGGCAGTGTGCACGAAGTTAATCTGGTGAGAGGCCTGTCCATAGAAAGGATTGAATGCCAAAGACCACGAGCAGTGCCTCAAGTCTGGCATTACCTGTCGTTTTATCCTTGCTGATTGGGCACGATTGACATAACACAGCCGGCTGTGCCTTACGCAAGTTCTTGTTTTTAAAAATTTCTTACAAGCTTGCTGATCGAGTTGTCTGTAGTGTAGCTGCACCTCAGCTGTGGTGTGTGTGAGATGATTAAATCATTTTCTGTTCAGTTATACTTCAACTTCGATATTGTACACTTTTATCTCTGATTACCGGGAGATGTGATATTAAAAGGTGGTTGTGCTTTGTGAGCAAGTTTCGTCATTTATTCGTTCATTATTTAAAGTGTCTTTGGTTAACTCTCGCTTCAAGCTTTGGTGATTTACTCCGTGTTTGTGGATTGATCACATTGTCTTCAGCTTCGTTTGACGTGTGGTGATGTACGTTTTGTCTGAGATAATCGGGCAATGTGACATCGAAAGCTGGCTGTACTTCACGTAAGTTTTTACTTTTTTTAATGTGTCTGATCCGGGTGTCTTAGGTTTCCCTACCACCAGGTCCACTGTGGTGATAACTTAGTTCCTGTATGTGAGTTGATAAAGTTTTTTCTTCCTTGTAGATTACGCTTTGATTGACGTGGCTGTGTGTACTTTATCTGTTGGGTTCTGGTGGTGTGGTGTGGCACTGAAAGCTGGGGGTGGATGATGTGTATTCTGTATGAATGGCTAAACGTTTACTGACTGTTTTGGTTTGTGGTGATTAGCTGTGGCGGTGGTAGTCACACACTCGTACATTACACTGATGAAAATCTGGCGTGATTTAAGACTAAAAACTGGGCTGTCTACTGCTGTCCTTTTAGAGAGCTGTCTAAGACATAGAACTGGGCTGTGTATCGCTGTCCTTTTAGTGGGCTAAGACTAAGAACTAGGCTGTCTATTGCTGTCCTTTTAGTGGGTTGTCTATGACTAAAAACTGGGCTGTCTACTGCTGTCCTTTTAGAGGGCTGTCTAAGACTAAAGACTGGGATGTCTATTGCTGTCCTTTTAGTGAGCTGTCTCAGATTAAGAACTGGGCTATCTATTGCTGTCCTTTAAGCGGTGCTGTCTGTTGCTGTCCTTTTAGTGAGCTGTCTCAGACTAAGAACTGGGCTGTCTATTGTCCTTTTGGTGGTGCTGTCTATTGCTGTCCTTTCTTGTGGAGCTGTTTATTGTTGTCCTTTTAGTGGTGCTGTCTATTGCTGTCCTTTTAGTGGTGCTGTCTATTGTTGTCCTTTTAGTGGTGCTGTTTATTGTTGTCCTTTTAGTGGTGTTGTCTGTTGTTGTCCTTTTAGTGGTGCTGTCTATTGTTGTTCTTTTAGTGGTGCTGCCTGTTGTCCTTTTAGTGGTGCTGTTTATTGTTGTCCTTTTAGTGGTGCTGTTTATTGTTGTCCTTTTAGTGGTGCTGTCTATTGTTGTCCTTTTAGTGGTGCTGTTTATTGTTGTCCTTTTAGTGGTGTTGTCTATTGTTGTCCTTTTAGTGGTGCTGTCTATCGCTGTCCTTTTAGTGGTGCTGTTTATTGTTGTTCTTTTAGTGGTGCTGTCTGTCGTTGTCCTTTTAGTGGTGTTGTTTATTGTTGTTCTTTTAGTGGTGTTGTCTGTTGTTGTCCTTTTAGTGGTGCTGTCTATTGTTGTTCTTTTAGTGGTGCTGTCTGTCGTTGTCCTTTTAGTGGTGTTGTTTATTGTTGTTCTTTTAGTGGTGTTGTCTATTGTTGTCCTTTTAGTGGTGCTGTCTATTGTTGTTCTTTTAGTGGTGCTGTTTATTGTTGTCCTTTTAGTGGTGTTGTCTATTGTTGTCCTTTTAGTGGTGCTGTCTATTGTTGTCCTTTTAGTGGTGTTGTCTATTGTTGTCCTTTTAGTGGGGCTGTCTATTGTTGTTCTTTTAGTGGTGTTGTCTATTGTTGTCCTTTTAGTGGGGCTGTCTATTGTTGTTCTTTTAGTGGTGCTGTCTATTGTTGTCGTTTTAGTGGTGCTGTCTATTGTTGTTCTTTTAGTGGGGCTGTCTATTGTTGTTCTTTTAGTGGTGTTGTCTGTTGTTGTCCTTTTAGTGGTGTTGTCTATTGTTGTTCTTTTAGTGGTGTTGTCTGTTGTTGTCCTTTTAGTGGTGCTGTCTATTGTTGTTCTTTTAGTGGTGCTGTCTATTGTTGTCGTTTTAGTGGTGCTGTCTATTGTTGTCCTTTTAGTGGTGCTGTCTATTGTTGTCGTTTTAGTGGTGCTGTCTATTGTTGTTCTTTTAGTGGTGCTGTCTATTGTTGTCCTTTTAGTTGTGCTGTCTATTGTTGTCCTTTTAGTGGTGCTGTTTATTGTTGTCCTTTTAGTGGTGCTGTCTATTGCTGTCCTTTTAGTGGTGCTGTTTATTGTTGTCCTTTTAGTGGTGTTGTCTGTTGTTGTTCTTTTAGTGGTGTTGTCTGTTGTTGTCCTTTTAGTGGTGCTGTTTATTGTTGTCCTTTTAGTGGTGTTGTCTATTGCTGTTTCTTTTAGTGGTGCTGTCTATTGTTGTCCTTTTAGTGGGGCTGTCTATTGTTGTCCTTTTAGTGGGGCTGTCTATTGTTGTCCTTTTAGTGGGGCTGTCTATTGTTGTCCTTTTAGTGGGGCTGTCTATTGTTGTCGTTTTAGTGGGGCTGTCTATTGCTGTTTCTTTTAGTGGTGCTGTCTATTGCTGTTTCTTTTAGTGGGGCTGTCTATTGCTGTTTCTTTTAGTGGGCTGTCTATTGCTGTTTCTTTTAGTGGTGCTGTCTATTGTTGTTCTTTTAGTGGGCTGTCTATTGCTGTTTCTTTTAGTGGGGCTGTCTATTGCTGTTTCTTTTAGTGGGCTGTCTATTGCTGTTTCTTTTAGTGGGGCTGTCTATTGCTGTTTCTTTTAGTGGTGCTGTATATTGCTGTTTCTTTTAGTGGGGCTGTCTATTGCTGTTTCTTTTAGTGGGGCTGTCTATTGCTGTTTCTTTTAGTGGGGCTGTCTATTGCTGTTTCTTTTAGTGGGGCTGTCTATTGCTGTTTCTTTTAGTGGGGCTGTCTATTGCTGTTTCTTTTAGTGGGGCTGTATATTGCTGTTTCTTTTAGTGGTGCTGTCTATTGCTGTTTCTTTTAGTATGGCTGATTGTGTTGTCAGTTTAGTTATAGTTAAAGGTGATATCGTACACTGCAACTGTGGTATCGTAACTTAAACTGTGGTAGCGTACATTATAATTGTGATATCGTACATTTTAACTGTGGTATCGTAATCCAAAACAAGTGTTACTGCCCGCGTTCAAGCAAACAAGAACCAGAAAAGCACGAAAATAGAATCAGAACACGTATTTAATACAACCAGACAAAGACAGGCTCAATTTTTCGGCCAGCTGGCCTTTGTCAAGCGTAAGATTACAAACGAACAAACATCAAATACAAAAATTAGGAGAAAAAGACTGAAACTTCCCTGCTGCTTCGTCCTGTGGGAGAAAAGGATACATTATGATTTCGTTTTAGTCTTTTTTTCCCACTGGACGAAGCAACTGGGAAGCTTTAGTATTTTTCGCCTAATTTTTGTGTTTGTTGTTCGTTCGTTTGTAATCTTACGTTTTTGGCCGAAAATTTGCGCCTGTCTTGTCTGGTTGTATTAAATACACGTACTGAATCTATTTTTGTGTTTTTCTGGTTCCTGCGGTATCGTACACTATAACTGTGATATCGCACAGTGTAACAGTGGTATCGCACACTATAACTGTGATATCGCACAGTGTAACAGTGGTATCGCACACTATAACTGTGATATCGCACAGTGTAACAGTGGTATCGCACACTATAACTGTGATATCGCACAGTGTAACAGTGGTATCGCACACTATAACTGTGATATCGCACAGTGTAACAGTGGTATCGCACACTATAACTGTGATATCGCACAGTGTAACAGTGGTATCGCACACTATAACTGTGATATCGCACAGTGTAACAGTGGTATCGCACACTATAACTGTGATATCGCACAGTGTAACAGTGGTATCGTAATACTTAACTGTGGTTACGGTACAATAGTGGTTTACTACGCTTTAACTGTGGTATCGTACATCACAGCTGTGATATCGTACACTTCAGTTGCGCTTTCTACACGTTGCGCTGTACACCTTAACCCTAGTATCGTACTCTTCAACTGTAGTAGCGTACATTTCAGCCGAAATATCGTACACATTAGCTATGGTATCGTAACGTTAGCTGTGGCATCGTACACATAAACTGTGGTATCGTACACTTGAATTGCTAATACAGAAAACAGCCTGATAGGTAGAACTAGAGTGTGTCTGAAGCTTTCCTTACTGCGTTATGATCAAGTTGTTTTTGTCAATGTAGTTAAACTCTGTAGTGATTTCTGTAGATGTGGGGGACAATGGAACACTTTACCCTGTGACTGTCGGCCTGACCTGAACAGCGAAGAAAGCTGGACTGTGCCACATGCTTTCTCTGTCTCGGTCTCTCTCTCTCTCTATGTGTTTCTGTGTCTCTGGGTGTGTGTGTGTGTGTGTGTGTGTGTGTGTGTGTGTGTGTGTGTGTGTGTGTGTGTGTGTGTGTGTGTGTGTGTGTGTGTGTGTGTGTGTGTGTGTGTGTGTATCTCTCTCTCTTTCTCTGTGTGTGTGTGTATCCGTGTGTCTGTCTCTCTGTGTCTCTCTGTGTGTGTCTCTCTGTGTGTCTGTGTCTGTCTGTCTGTCTGTCTGTCTCTCTATCTGTGTCTCTCTCTCGTTCTCTTGATCTCACCTCTCTCTCTCTCTCTTTCTGTCTGTCTGTCTGTCTCTCTTTCTCTCTCTGTGTTTGTGTGTATGTGTGTGTAAGTGTATGTGTAAGTGTATGTGTGTGTGTAAGTGTGTATGTGTAAGTGTGTGTGCGTGTGTGTGTGTGTGTGTGTGTGTGTGTGCATAAGTGCGCGTGTGTATGTGTGCGTGCGTGTGTGTGTGTATGTGTGCGTGCGTGCGCGCGCACGCGCGCGTGTGTGTGTGTGACTTGATCGGTTAAGTGACACGTTCGCTACAGAGGCAAAGATAATCGTTCTACACTTAAGTCGCGATCATCTAGCATGAGTTGAGATTGAAAAGTGGACTATGCTTTGCGTTTTCCTTTTCGTGTGTGATCATGTTGATTCAACTGTTCAGTCGCAGTTTCACTGTGGTGCACCTTAGCACTGATAGCTGAGTGTACGTGGTTTTGTGACTGAAACTTAAGCTGTGCCTTGGGCCTTTGTTTGACGATGTTGTTTTCAGTTTCTTCTTCTTCTTCTTCTTTTCCTTCTTCTTCTTCTTCTTCTCTTTCTTCTTCTTCTTCTTCTCTTTCTTCTTCTTCTTCTCTTTCTTCTTCTTCTTCTCCTGCTCCTCCTCCTCCTTCTCCTCCTCCTCCTTCTTCTTCTTCTTTTTCTTGTTTTTGTTCTTCTTGTTCTTTTTCTTCTTCTCGTTCTTGTTGTTCTTGGTTTTGTTCTTGTTCTTGTTCTTGTTGTTCTTCTTCTTGTTCTTGTTCTTGTTGTTGTTCTTGTTGTTCTTCTTCTTGTTCTTGTTCTTGTTCTTCTTGTTCTTCTTCTTGTTCTTCTTCTTATTCTTGTTCTTCTTCGTCTTGTTCTTGTTCTTGTTGTTCTTGTTCTTGTTCTTGTTCTTGTTCTTGTTCTTGTTCTTCTTCTTGTTCTTGTTCTTGTTCTTCTTCTTGTTCTTGTTGTTCTTCTTGTTCTTGGTTTTGTTCTTGTTCTTGTTGTTCTTCTTCTTGTTCTTGTTCTTGGTCTTGTTCTTGTTCTTGTTCTTGTTGTTCTTCTTCTTGTTCTTGTTCTTGGTCTTGTTCTTGTTCTTGTTGTTCTTCTTCTTGTTCTTGTTCTTCTTGTTCTTCTTGTTCTTCTTCGTCTTGTTCTTGTTCTTCTTCTGCTTTCAGCCATCGAAAGTACGTTGTTGGACGTAGGCCTTCCCCAGCTGCTTCCATTCACTTCGCTCCAGCACTTTTCCTCTCTAGTTCATGTCAAATCCATGTAGGTCGTCTCTCCGGAGAGCTAGTTTTCTGTCTTCCTCTGTTGCCAGTGCCGTGTCTCTTGGCATCCACAGAACATGGTTTTTGTTGTCTAACGATTGTCCATTCTCTGAGTGAGATGTCCTGCCCGGTTCCATTTTAGTTAGTTGACGGTTTCCAGGATGTCTCGCACTTTTGTTGTTTCTCTGATCCACTGAACCGTTTTCAGTTTGCTTACACTGTAAATGTGGTTGCCAGTCAGTTGTATACGAGGACTTCAGTTTCAGTTTCAGTTTCAATTTCTCAAGATGACGTCTCCGCGCTCAGAATGAATTCCATATGCACTTACGTCACAGGCGCCATGTGATGGAGAAGATCCAGAATGATTACGGCACAAGCCTCAAGCCTGCACATAAAGCCACGAGCTGGCCAGGTCCTGAGGTCCTACCTAGATAATTTCATAACCCTGAGATCGTAGGGGAGTGAGGCGGCAGAGACCTCAACTTTTCCCGGGTCCAGCACCACGAGGGCGGCACCCATCCCCTCTCCCTCGCTTCAAATTCCTATTCACTTTTTTTTTTAAAGCAAGAAGGCTAATTGGTCTTCAAGGGGTGGGCCCTGGGAAATCAACCTATACATGTATCTCCAATGATTTTTACCAAGGCAGCCGGGTAATTTCTTAAAATTGATAATTGGGTACATTTATTTGAATGGAGTTTTGGCTCTGGGGAACTGAGATATGCGGAAGCACCTTTAGATAATATAGGCCTGTTTATATATATGTTTTAGTCCTTAATTATGTTTAAATTCAGGTGAGTTTTTTTCCAAAATCCCCTGTGTGGTAAATCGAACGGATCGGTCAATGCCAGGGGCATCCCCTTGGATTATGTACGCGATTGCATTGATATGTGTACTTAATTTTCTTCCTTTTTTCCTTGTTGAAATATTGTGCATGTTTTGAAACGGGCTATAGCCCTGGTATGGCTCTACGTAGTCGGCTGGGCTTTAAACAAAAATAACAGTAACAGTAACAGTAACAGTAACAGTAACAATAACACATCCCATGTGGTGGTCAGACAGTCGTAGACTCTGCCTTTGTTGATGGGGAACATTGCTCCTTGATGGGGGGGCATGTCTCAGGGATCCAACACATGTCATTTACATGTAACCAAGATTATTCCAGTGGTCGGCTGACGAAATACCAGTATAAAATATAGACTAGGTAAAACATAGTCTAGGTAGCGCTTCAGAACATGGCCAGCTCATGGGTTTATGTGCAGGTTTAAGGCTTGTGCCATGATCACCATACACATGGCACCTGTGACGTTAGTGTATATGGAATTCGTTCCGAGCGCGGAGACGTCATCTTGAGAAACTGAAACTGAAACTGAAACTAAAACTTATGCTGTCTGTATTGAATGAAAACAAAAAGCGCTGTGCTTATTTTTAGAACAGACACAACAATAATAACAGACAAGATATTACAGCTTTTGATATTTGGGTCTTCAACAGGACAAGACTACCCCCCCCCCCCAACCTCAGAAACGTTTCCTTTGTTGTGTTCTGAATCTGGTTGTGATAATCATAGCTTTATAATAATGGTCGGGCAATATGCGATCGGCTGTTGGTAGACGTTCACCCTACGCTCTCAGCAAGCCTACTTTTTCGCTGGTCGCTTTAGACTGCTCTCCAGTTGTGGTGATAACATAACTCTCAGTGTCGTTTTGGTAGTCAGCCAGTCTCTGGTTCAATAAGCAGGCTTCTGACACTTGTATCAAACACGGTCAGACTGTCTGCACTATAACTCTTGTTGTTCAGCCTACATGTACAGGGTTAGCCGCACGTTCTGGTAGTCAACATCGTAACAGTTAAGCTGTGCAGTGTGACATAAATGTTAGCTGTGCAGTGTGACATAAATGTTAGCTGTGCAGTGTGACATAAATGTTAGCTGTGCAGTGTGACATAAATGTTAGCTGTGCAGTGTGACATAAATGTTAGCTGTGCAGTGTGACATAAATGTTAGCTGTGTAGTGTGACATAAATGTTAGCTGTGCAGTGTGACATAAATGTTAGCTGTGCAGTGTGACATAAATGTTAGCTGTGTAGTGTGACATAAATGTTAGCTGTGCAGTGTGACATAAATGTTAGCTGTGTAGTGTGACATAAATGTTAGCTGTGCAGTGTGACATAAATGTTAGCTGTGTAGTGTGACATAATGTTAGCTGTGTAGTGTGACATAATGTTAGCTGTGCAGTGTGACATAATCAGATGTTAGCTGTGCAGTGTGACATAATGTTAGCTGTGTAGTGTGACATAATGTTAGCTGTGCAGTGTGACATAATGTTAGCTGTGCAGTGTGACATAAATGTTAGCTGTGTAGTGTGACATAATGTTAGCTGTGTAGTGTGACATAATGTTAGCTGTGCAGTGTGACATAATGTTAGCTGTGCAGTGTGACATAAATGTTAGCTGTGTAGTGTGACATAATGTTAGCTGTGTAGTGTGACATAATGTTAGCTGTGCAGTGTGAAATAATGTTAGCTGTGCAGTGTGACATAATGTTAGCTGTGTAGTGTGACATAATCAGATGTTAGCTGTGCAGTGTGACATAATCAGATGTTAGCTGTGCAGTGTGACATAATCAGATGTTAGCTGTGCAGTGTGACATAATCAGATGTTAGCTGTGCATTGTGACATAATCAGATGTTAGCTGTGCAGTGTGACACAATCAGATGTTAGCTGTGCAGTGTGACATAATCAGATGTTAGCTGTGCAGTGTGACATAATCAGATGTTAGCTGTGCAGTGTGACATAATCAGATGTTAGCTGTGCAGTGTGACATAATCAATGTTGCTGTGCAGTGTGACACAATAGATGTTAGCTGTGCAGTGTGACATAATCAGATGTTAGCTGTGCAGTGTGACATAATCAAACGTGAACTGTGCAGTGTGACACAATCAGATGTTAGCTGTTGCAGTGTGACACAATCAGATGTTAGCTGTGCAGTGTGACATAATCAGATGTTAGCTGTGCAGTGTGACATAATCAGATGTTAGCTGTGCAGTGTGACATAATCAAACGTGAACTGTGCAGTGTGACACAATCAGATGTTAGCTGTGCAGTGTGACACAATCAGATGTTAGCTGTGCAGTGTGACATAATCAGATGTTAGCTGTGCAGTGTGACATAATCAGATGTTAGCTGTGCAGTGTGACACAATCAGATGTTAGCTGTGCAGTGTGACACAATCAGATGTTAGCTGTGCAGTGTGACACAATCAGATGTTAGCTGTGCAGTGTGACACAATCAGATGTTAGCTGTGCAGTGTGACACAATCAGATGTTAGCTGTGCAGTGTGACATAATCAGATGTTAGCTGTGCAGTGTGACACAATCAGATGTTAGCTGTGCAGTGTGACACAATCAGATGTTAGCTGTGCAGTGTGACATAATCAGATGTTAGC
>CM060313.1:7487709-7495209 GCA_030674185.1 Monoplex corrugatus | reverse complement strand
TCATGTCAACTCAATCTGACTTAAAAGTCATTTTAACTCAGTCTGACTGTGGAGTCATGGTAAGTCAATCTGACTCTTGTGTCTTGTTAATTTAATCTGACTGTAAAGTCCTGATAACTCGATCTGACTGCGGGGTCATGGCAACGTAACCTGACTCTTAAGTCATGATAACTCAATCTGACTGTAGGGGTCATGTTAACTCAATCTAACTGTGGGGGTAATGTTAACTCAATCTGACTGTGGGGGTCATGTTAACTCAATCTGACTGTGGGGGTCATGTTAACTCAATCTGACTGTGGGGGTCATGTTAACTCAATCTGGCTATGGGGGTCATAATAACTAATCTGATTTTGGGATCACGATAACTCAATCTGATTTTGGGGGTCATAGTTGCTCAATCTGATTGTGGGGTCATAATAACTCAATCTGATTTTTGGGTCATGATAACTCAATCTGATTGTGGGGTCATAATAACTCAATCTGATTGTGGGTCATAATAACTCAATCTGATTTTTGGGTCATAATAACTCAATCTGATTGTAGAAGTCATAATAACTTGATCTGACTGTGAAGTAATAACTCAATCTGACTGTGAAGTCATGGTAACTCAAAACGAGTCGGATCCGTGTGCCTTCTGGCCCGCGCACGTTTAAGATCCCACAGCATTTGAAAATCCTGAAGGGCAGGGCATTCGCACGGCTGCTCTGGTGTAAAACATTGGAGAGACAGGTTGATTTCCCAGGTCTCTCCCCTTGAAGACCAATTTGGCTCTGGCCTTCTTGTCTTTCTGAAGTCTTGGTAAAAAAAAAATTGGGTGGCGCTGCATTGTGGCGACGCGCTCTCGAAGGGGAGAACAGCCCGAGTTTCACATGGTAAATCCACCATGACAAAAGAAATGAATATGAATATGAATATGCATATGAATATGATATGAATATGAAATTTGTTTGGGCCACGCCGTGCAGGCGTTAAGTTGCTGCACAGTCTGCATACTCTGTGTTCGGTGGGCAGCCATACTCCATTTTCAGGGATGTGCGTGCACGGTGTTGTTGTTGCTTCCAGAACCTACCGACCACTGAGTTGGCTTACAGGATCTTTAACCTGCGTACACGTACGAAGGAAGTTCGGGCACTCGCAGGTCGACACACATTCATGCTGACCTGGGAACGTGGGAGAAGGAATAAAAGGTTAAAGTTTAGTATATAATCTCGATGGCTTTTATTATTACTCAAATAAAAAAGTCTATTTTGTTTTTCGCCCGGTGCATTTTCTTCCGTAGCATCAAAGCAATCGATCAAGTCTGTACAACAGGGGACAGATTATGTAAGAACACGAGCAAGGTTTGCCAGGAATAACATTGATTAAATAACCAGGAATGAAAACACGCTGTTTTTTTTTTATCCTTCTATTAAAAGAGAAACTATTTCATATTATGCGGGAGATAAGCGAATGTGTGTGTGTGTGTGTGTGTGTGTGTGTGTGTGTGTGTGTGTGTGTGTGTGTGTGTGCATGTATGCGTAACAAATAAACAAACAAACAAACAAACAAACAAACAAACAAACAAACAAATAAATAAACAGACAAACAATCAAACTATCAAACAAGAAAACAAACAAGTGAAATAAACAATCAAAAAACAAACAAAAACAAATTAAAAAAGCAAACATTGAACAAACGAAACAAGCAAACAAACAAACAAAAAGAAAAAAAGAAAAAAAAGAAAAAGGTTGACGAACAACAAACCAACCGACCAAACTAGCAAGCAAATAAACAAACAAGCCAACAAACAAATACAAAAGTAAACAAACAATCCAACAAACAAATACACAATTAAACAAGCAATCCAACAAACAAATACAAAAGTAAACAAACAATCCAACAAACAAATACAAAAGTAAACAAACAATCCAACAAACAAATACAAAAGTAAACAAACAATCCAACAAACAAATACAAAAGTAAACAAAACAATCCTACAAACAAATACAAAAGTAAACAAACAATCCAACAAACAAATACAAAAGTAAACAAACAATCCAACAAACAAATACAAAAGTAAACAAACAATCCAACAAACAAATACAAAAGTAAACAAACAATCCAACAAACAAATACACAAGTAAACAAATAAGCCAACAAACAAATACAAAAGTAAACAAACAATCCAACAAACAAATACACAAGTAAACAAACAAGCCAACAAACAAATACACAAGTAAACAAACAAGCCAACAAACAAATACACAAGTAAACAAACAATCCAACAAACAAATACACAAGTAAACAAACAAACCAACAAACAAATACACAAGTAAACAAACAAGCCAACAAACAAATACAAAAGTAAACAAACAATCCAACAAACAAATACAAAAGTAAACAAACAAGCCAACAAACAAATACAAAAGTAAACAAACAAGCCAACAAACAAATACACAAGTAAACAAACAAGCCAACAAACAAATACACAAGTAAACAAACAAGCCAACAAACAAATACACAAGTAAACAAACAAGCCAACAAACAAATACACAAGTAAACAAACAAGCCAAAAACAAATACAAAAGTAAACAAACAATCCAACAAACAAATACACAAATAAACAAACAATCCAACAAACAAATACAAAAGTAAACAAACAATCCAACAAACAAATACAAAAGTAAACAAACAATCCAACAAACAAATACAAAAGTAAACAAACAATCCAACAAACAAATACACAAATAAACAAACAATCCAACAAACAAATACACAAGTAAACAAACAATCCAACAAACAAATACAAAAGTAAACAAACAAGCCAACAAACAAATACACAATTAAACAAGCAATCCAACAAACAAATACACAAATAAACAAACAATCCAACAAACAAATACAAAAGTAAACAAACAATCCAACAAACAAATACACAATTAAACAAACAATCCAACAAACAAATACAAAAGTAAACAAACAATCCAACAAACAAATACAAAAGTAAACAAACAATCCAACAAACAAATACAAAAGTAAACAAACAATCCAACAAACAAATACAAAAGTAAACAAACAATCCAACAAACAAATACACAAGTAAACAAACAATCCAACAAACAAATACAAAAGTAAACAAACAATCCAACAAACAAATACAAAAGTAAACAAACAAGCCAACAAACAAATACACAATTAAACAAGCAATCCAACAAACAAATACACAATTAAACAAACAATCCAACAAACAAATACAAAAGTAAACAAACAATCCAACAAACAAATACACAATTAAACAAACAATCCAACAAACAAATACAAAAGTAAACAAACAATCCAACAAACAAATACAAAAGTAAACAAACAATCCAACAAACAAATACAAAAGTAAACAAACAATCCAACAAACAAATACACAAGTAAACAAACAATCCAACAAACAAATACAAAAGTAAACAAACAATCCAACAAACAAATACACAAGTAAACAAACAATCCAACAAACAAATACAAAAGTAAACAAACAATCCAACAAACAAATACAAAAGTAAACAAACAATCCAACAAACAAATACACAAGTAAACAAACAATCCAACAAACAAATAACAATTAAACAAGCAATCCAACAAACAAATACACAATTAAACAAACAAGCCAACAAACAAATACACAAATAAACAAACAATCCAACAAACAAATACACAATTAAACAAACAAGCCAACAAACAAATACACAAATAAACAAACAATCCAACAAACAAATACACAAGTAAACAAACAATCCAACAAACAAATACAAAAGTAAACAAACAATCCAACAAACAAATACACAAATAAACAAACAATCCAACAAACAAATACAAAAAGTAAACAAACAAGCCAACAAACAAATACACAAATAAACAAACAAGCCAACAAACAAATACAAAAGTAAACAAACAATCCAACAAACAAATACACAATTAAACAAACAATCCAACAAACAAATACACAAATAAACAAACAATCCAACAAACAAATACAAAAGTAAACAAACAATCCAACAAACAAATACACAAATAAACAAACAATCCAACAAACAAATACACAAATAAACAAACAATCCAACAAACAAATACAAAAGTAAACAAACAATCCAACAAACAAATACAAAAGTAAACAAACAATCCAACAAACAAATACACAAGTAAACAAACAATCCAACAAACAAATACACAAATAAACAAACAATCCAACAAACAAATACAAAAGTAAAGAAACAATCCAACAAACAAATACAAAAGTAAACAAACAATCCAACAAACAAATACAAAAGTAAACAAACAATCCAACAAACAAATACAAAAGTAAACAAACAAGCCAACAAACAAATACACAAATAAACAAACAATCCAACAAACAAATACACAATTAAACAAACAATCCAACAAACAAATACAAAAGTAAACAAACAATCCAACAAACAAATACACAAGTAAACAAACAATCCAACAAACAAATACACAAATAAACAAACAATCCAACAAACAAATACAAAAGTAAACAAACAATCCAACAAACAAATACAAAAGTAAACAAACAATCCAACAAACAAATACAAAAGTAAACAAACAATCCAACAAACAAATACACAAATAAACAAACAATCCAACAAACAAATATACAAATAAACAAACAATCCAACAAACAAATACAAAAGTAAACAAACAATCCAACAAACAAATACACAAATAAACAAACAAGCCAACAAACAAATACACAAATAAACAAACAAGCCAACAAACAAATACAAAAGTAAACAAACAAGCCAACAAACAAATACAAAAGTAAACAAACAATCCAACAAACAAATACACAAATAAACAAACAATCCAACAAACAAATACAAAAGTAAACAAACAATCCAACAAACAAATACAAAAGTAAACAAACAATCCAACAAACAAATACAAAAGTAAACAAACAATCCAACAAACAAATACACAAGTAAACAAACAAGCCAACAAACAAATACAAAAGTAAACAAACAATCCAACAAACAAATACACAAATAAACAAACAAGCCAACAAACAAATACAAAAGTAAACAAACAAGCCAACAAACAAATACAAAAGTAAACAAACAAGCCAACAAACAAATACAAAAGTAAACAAACAAACCAACAAACAAATACAAAAGTAAACAAACAATCCAACAAACAAATACAAAAGTAAACAAACAATCCAACAAACAAATACAAAAGTAAACAAACAATCCAACAAACAAATACACAAGTAAACAAACAATCCAACAAACAAATACACAAAAAACAAACAATCCAACAAACAAATACACAAGTAAACAAACAATCCAACAAACAAATACAAAAGTAAACAAACAATCCAACAAACAAATACAAAAGTAAACAAACAAGCCAACAAACAAATACAAAAGTAATCAAGCAATCCAACAATCAAGTAAAAAGTAAACAAGAAGCGACAAGCAAATACACAAGCAAATAAAAAGTAAACAAGCAAGCGACAACAAATACACAAGCAAATAAAAAGTAAACAAGCAACCCGACAAAGCAAATAAAAAGTAAACAAGCAACCCGAACAAGCAAATAATAAGTAAACAAGCAAGCGACAAGCAAATAAAAAGTAAACAAGAAGCGAACAGGCAAATACACAAGCAAAAAAAGTAAACAAGCAAGCGACAAGCAAATAATAAGTAAACAAGCATGCGACAAGCAAATAAAAAGTAAACAAGCATGCGACAAGCAAATAAAAAGTAAACAAGCATGCGACAAGCAAATAAAAAGTAAACAAGCAAGCGACAAGCAAATAAAAAGTAAAACAAGCAAGCGACAAGCAAATAAAAAGTAAACAAGCAAGCGACAAGCAAATAAAAAGTAAACAAGCAAGCGAACAGCAAATACACAAGCAAATAAAAAGTAAACAAGCAAGCGACAAGCAAATAATAAGTAAACAAGCATGCGACAAGCAAATAAAAAGTAAACAAGCATGCGACAAGCAAATAAAAAGTAAACAAGCATGCGACAAGCAAATAAAAAGTAAACAAGCAAGCGAACAGGCAAATACACAAGCAAATAAAAAGTAAACAAGCAAGCGACAAGCAAATAAAAAGTAAACAAGCATGCGACAAGCAAATAAAAAGTAAACAAGCAAGCGACAAGCAAATAAAAAGTAAACAAGCAAGCGAACAGGCAAATACACAAGCAAATAAAAAGTAAACAAGCAAGCGACAAGCAAATCACAAGCAAATAAAAAGTAAACAAGCAAGCGACAAGCAAATAAAAAGTAAACAAGCAAGCGACAAGCAAATAAAAAGTAAACAAGCAAGCGACAAGCAAATAAAAAGTAAACAAGCAAGCGACAAGCAAATAAAAAAGTAAACAAGCAAGCGACAAGCAAATAAAAAGTAAACAAGCAAGCGACAAGCAAATAAAAAGTAAACAAGCAAGCGACAAGCAAATAAAAAGTAAACAAGCAAGTGACAAGCAAATAAAAAAGTAAACAAGCAAGCGACAAGCAAATAAAAAAGTAAACAAGCAAGCGACAAGCAAATAAAAAGTAAACAAGCAAGCGACAAGCAAATAAAAAGTAAACAAGCAAGCGACAAGCAAATAAAAAGTAAACAAGCAAACGACAAGCAAATAAAAAGTAAACAAGCAAGCGACAAGCAAATAAATAACAACAAGCCACAATAAAAAGTAAACAAGCAAGCGACAAGCAAATAAAAAGTAAACAAGCAAGCGACAAGCAAATAAAAAGTAAACAAGCAAGCGACAAGCAAATAAAAAGTAAACAAGCATGCGACAAGCAAATAAAAAGTAAACAAGCAAGCGACAAGCAAATAAAAAGTAAACAAGCAAGCGACAAGCAAATACACAAGCAAATCAAAAAAGTAAACAAGCAAGCGACAAGCAAATACACAAGCAAATAAAAAGTAAACAAGCAAGCGACAAGCAAATACACAAGCAAATAAAAGTAAACAAGCAAGGACAAGCAAATACACAAGCAAATAAAAGTAAACAAGCAAGCGACAAGCAAATACACAAAGCAAAGAAATAAGTAAACAAGAAAGCGACAAGCAAATACACAAGCAAATAAAAAGTAAACAAGCAAGGACAAGCAAATACACAAGCAAATAAAATAAAAAGCAAGCACAGAAACAAGCAACATAAAAGTAAACAAGCAGGAAAGCAAGATAACAAAAAAAAAAAGTAAAAAAAGGACAAGCAATAAACAAGCAAATAATAAAAAAAGCAATACGAAAGAAATAAAAGCAATAAAAAGTAAAAAAGAAGGAAAGAAATACACAACAAAAAAAAAAACTAAAAAGGAGAAAAGAAGAAAACGACGCAACAGAAAAGCCACAAAAAAGAAAAAGAAAGAAGAAGTAGAAAGAAGAAAGAAAGAAAAGAAGAAAAAAACAAAAGAAGAAAGAAAGAAAGGAAAGAAAGAAGAAAGGAAGGAATAAGAAAGAAAGACAGAAA
This sequence comes from Monoplex corrugatus, assembly GCA_030674185.1. Taxonomy (NCBI): domain Eukaryota; kingdom Metazoa; phylum Mollusca; class Gastropoda; order Littorinimorpha; family Ranellidae; genus Monoplex; species Monoplex corrugatus. The sequence continues at coordinate 7,487,730 of CM060313.1, read as the reverse complement.
GGAAAGGAAGAAGAAGAAAGA
>CM060313.1:7475209-7480209 GCA_030674185.1 Monoplex corrugatus | reverse complement strand
CAAACCAAACCAAACCAAACCAAACCAAAAACAAAACAAAACAAAGCAAAACAAAACAAAGCAAAGCAAAGCAAAGGAAAGGAAAGGAAAGGAAAGGAAAGCTAAGCAAACCAAACAAAAAAGCAAAGCAAAGCAAAACAAAGAAAATCAAATCAAAGCAAAGCAAGGCAAAGCAAAACAAAGAAAAAAAACAAACAAAACAAGGCAAAGCAAAACAAAGAAAAGAAAAGAAAGGAAAGCAAAGCAAAGCAAAACAAAGCAAAGCAAACCCAAACAAAGCAAAACAAAGCAAAACAAAGCAAAGCAAAGCAAAACAAAGCAAAACAAAGCAAAGCAAAGCAAAACAAAGCAAAACAAAGCAAAGCAAACCAAAACAAGAAAAGCAAAGCAAAGCAAAACAGAACAACTCCCCCCAAAACAAATTGACGATGATAATCTTTCCATTGGTGTGTATATATGCTTTGAACATTAGCACAACTATTCCAAAGATCGAGGTTAATGGGGCTGAGCCTTGTTCTGCCGTTTGGAGGCACACAACACATAGGTTTTGACTTAGTTGTACGGTTCCACCCAAGGATCTGTTCTCTGTCCGTTGTCATTAAGTGTTGGTTGTAACCAGCTGTGACAGTCGCTTTCTTTCCCCTTTCCTGTCTCTCTCTGCATATCTGTGCTGATCTGTGTCTATTTTCTTATTTGTTTGTCTGTGTCTGTCTATCTGTCTGTCTGTCTGTCTGTATTTCTGTTTGTGTATTGTTGTATCTGTTCATGTGGAATTATCTTCTCATTAAGGACTTCTAGTTTCTGTTTCAGAAAATATTTTGTAAAAAAATAAATAATTTTTTTTTACTAACCCTTTGACTTCCGCATCCCGTCGTCCAACATCCTGCACTGTCAACCATGTTAGCAAAGCAAAAACTTAACCCTTTGATTCCCTCACCCTATCCACAGCTTCCTGCAGGAAGCTAGTGGATAGGGTGAGGGGAATCAAAGAGTTATGTTTTTGCAGTTAGTGGATAAGGTGCGGAAGTCAAAGGGTTAAGAACTACTGTTGAGCAGCTTCCTTTATTACCCTTTTCTGTCTCGTTTTATGCTCCAGCGTAATACACAGAAGTTGGGGCAATTTTCACAATGCTATAAATGAAGATGATGGAAGTTATTATAAAATCATGATGCTATGGACTTCCACTCACAAATAAGACGGCGGTACAGGGCTGGTTTACTTTGTGTCCGTAAAGCTCTTCTTCCTCTTCCTCTGGCATTTTACGTATGAAGTAAATGGATTTTTTTTCTGTTCTTTTCATTGCTTGGCATTTTACGTATGAAGCAAATGGATTTTTTTTCTCTTCTTTTTATTGTTTGGCAATTTTACGTATGAACTTAATGGATTTTTTTCTCTCCTTTTTCAAATTTTCTACTCGCCTCTTCCATTTCCCTCTTCTCATCCTCTTTCTCCTTCTGCTTCTCTGGGTTCGTTTCTTCTCCTTGTTCATTTCCTTTTCCTTGTTCATTTCCTTTTTTTTCCTTGTTCATTTTCTTTTCCTTGTTCATTTTCTTTTCCTTGTTCATTTCTTTTCCTTGTTCATGTTCTTTTCCTTGTTCATTTCTTTTCCTTGTTCTTGTTCTTTTCCTTGTTCATGTTCTTTTCCTTGTTCATTTCTTTTCCTTGTTCATGTTCTTTTCCTTGTTCATGTTCTTTCCTTTTCCTTTTCCTTGTTCATGTTCTTTTCCTTGTTCATTTCTTTCCTTGTTCTTGTTCTTTTCCTTGTTCATGTTCTTTTCCTTGTTTCTTTTCCTTGTTCTTGTTCTTTTCCTTGTTCATGTTCTTTTTCCTTGTTCATGTTCTTTTCCTTGTTTCATGTTCTTTTCCTTGTTCATTTCTTTTCCTTGTTCATTTCTTTTCCTTGTTTTCTCTTCTTTTCCTTGTTCATTTTCTTTTCCTTGTCTTCTTGTCTCTTTTCCTTGTTCATGTTCTTTTCCTTGTTCATGTTCTTTTCCTTGTTCTTTTCCTTTTCCTTGTTCATGTTCTTTTCCTTGTTCATGTTTTCTTGTTCATGTCTTTTCCTTGTTCTTTCTTTCCTTGTTCATGTTCTTTCCTTTCATTTTCATTTCCTTGTCTCTTCTTGTTCATGTTCTTTTCCTTGTTCTTTTCCTTTTCCTTGTTCATGTTCTTTTTCCTTGTTCATTTCTTTTCCTTGTTATGTTCTTTTCCTTGTTCTTTTCTTTTCCTTGTCTGTTCTTTCCTTTTCCTTGTTCTTTTCCTTGTTCTTTCTTTCCTTGTTCATTCTTTTCATTGTTCTTTTCCTTGTTCTGTTCTTTTCCTTGTTCTTTCTTTTCCTTGTTCATGTTCTTTCCTGTTCTGTTCTTTTCCTTGTTCATGTTCTTTTCCTTGTTCATGTCTTCTTTCTTGTTCTTTTTCGTGTTATTTCTTTTCCTTGTTCCTTGTTCTTTCCTTGTTCATTTCTTTTCCTTGTTCATGTTCTTTTCCTTGTTCTGTTCTTTTCTTGTTCTTGTCTTTTCCTTGTTCTTCTTTCCTTGTTCATGTTCTTTTCCTTGTTCTGTTCTTTTTCCTTGTTCATGTTCTTTTCCTTGTTCATTGTTCTTTTCCTTGTTCATGTTCTTTTCCTTGTTCATTCTTTTCCTTGTTCTTTCTTTTCCTTGTTCTTTCTTTTCCTTGTTCATGTTCTTTTCCTTGTTCATTTCCTTTTCTTGTTCATTTCTTTTCCTTGTTCTTTTGTTCTTTTCTTGTTCTGTTCTTTTTTCCTTGTTCATGTTCTTTTCCTTGTTCATTTCTTTTCCTTGTTCATGTTCTTTTCTTGTTCATTTCTTTTCCTTGTCATGTTCTTTTCCTTGTTCATTTCTCTTTTCCTTGTTCATGTTCTTTTCTCTTGTTCATTTCTTTTCCTTGTTATTTCTTTTCCTTGTTCATGTTCTTTTCCTTGTCAGTTCTTTTCCTTTTCGTCTTTTCCTTGTTCATGTTCTTTTCCTTGTTCATGTTCTTTTCCTTGTTCTTTCTTTTCTGTTCTTTTTTCTTTTCTTTCTTTTCCTTGTTCATGTTCTTTTCCTTGTTCATGTTCTTTTCTTGTTCTTGATCTTTTCTTGTTCATTCTTTTCTGTTCATTTCTTTCCTTTCATTGTTTCTTGTTCTTTCTTTCCTTGTTCATGTTCTTTCCTTGTTCATTTCTTTTCTTTGTTCATTTTCTTTCTTGTTCATGTTCTTTTCCTTGTTCTTGTCTTTTCCTTGTCTTTTCTTTTCTTGTTCTGTTCTTTTCTGTTTTTTCTTTTCCTTGTTCATTTCTTTTCTTGTTCATGTTCTTTTCCTTGTTCATTGTTTCTTTTCCTTTTCATGTTCTTTTCTTGTTCTATGTTCTTTTCTTGTTCATGTTCTTTTCCTTGTTCATTGTTCTTTTCTTTTTCTTTTCTTTTCCTTGTTCTTGTTCTTTCTTGTTCATGTTCTTTCCTTTTCTTTCTTTTCTTTGTTCTTTTCTGTTCTTGTTCTTTCTCTTGTTCATTCTTTTCTTGTTCATGTTCTTTCCTTGTTCATTGTTCTTTCCTTGTTCATGTTCTTCTTCTTGTTCATGTCTTTTCTTGTTCATTTTCTTTTCTTGTTCATTTCTTTTCTTGTTCATGTTCTTTTCTGTTCATTTCTTTTCTTGTTCATTCTTTCTTGTTCATGTTCTTTCTTGTTCATGTTCTTTTCCTTGTTCATTTCTTTCCTGTTCATTTCTTTTTTCCTTGTTCATGTTCTTTTCCTTGTTCATTTCTTTTCTTGTTCATTTCTTTTTCTTGTTCATTCTTCCTTGTTGTCTTTTTGTTCATTTCTTTTCTTGTTCATTCTTCTTTTTCATTTTGTTCATTTCTTTCTTGTTTCATGTTTCTTTTTTGTTCTTGTTCATTCTTTTCTTGTTCATTGCTTTCTTGTTCATTTTTTGTTCATTTTTTGTTCTTGTTCTATCTTTTTTTCATTTTGTTCATCTTTTTCTTGTTCATTGTTCTCTTTTTCATTGTTTGTTCATGTTCTTTTTTCGTTTCTTGTATTTCTTTTTTGTTCATTCTTCTTTTTTCATGTTCTTTTTTCTTGTTCTTTATTTTTTGTTCATTGTTTTCTTTTTTTCTTTTCCTTGTTCTTGTTTTTTTCTTCATTTTTTCTTGTTCATTGCTTCTCTTTGTTCATTGTTCATTTCTTTTTTCGTTATTGCTTCTCTTTGTTCATTGTTTGTTCATTTCTTTTTCTTGTTCATTGCTTCCTGTCTTTGTTCATTTCTTTTTCTTGTTCATTACTTCTCTTTGTCATTGTTTGTTCATTTGTTTCTGTTCATGTTCTTTTTCATTTCTCTTTTTCTTGCTCTTTTTCTCATGTTTGTTCATTTCTTTTTCTTGTTGCTTCTTGTTCATTTTACTTCTTTTTCTTTTACTTCTCTTTGTTCATTGTTTGTTCATTTCTTTTTCTGTTATTGCTTCTCTTGTCATTGTTCATTCTTTTCTCTTTGTGTCATTGTTTGTTCATTTCTTTTTTCTTGTTCATTGCTTCTCTTTGTTCATTGTTTGTTCATTTCTTTTCTGTTCATTCTTCTCTTTGTTCATTGTTCTTCTTCTTTTCTTGTTTCATTGTTTTTTGTTCATTTCTTTTTCTTGTTCATTGCTTCTTGTTCATGTTGTTCATTCTTTGTTATATTCTTTGTTCATTTTGTTCATTCTGTCATTTCTTGTTCATTTTTGTTCACTTTCTTCTTCTCTTTGTTCATGCAATTGCTCTCTTCTTTTCATTTCTTTTTGTCATTTTCATTCTGTTCATTCTCCTTGTCATTGCATTCATCTTTAGCATCTTCATACTCTTCATGTTCATTCTTGCATTCCTCGTATTATCATCTCTATTCATCATGTTTGTCATTCTTCCGTTATTACTTCATCTTTGTTCATTTCTGTCATCATTTCTATTACATTTTTGTTCATCCATTTCTGCATTCCTTACTTCACTCTTTGTTTAATCTCTGTCTTTCATT
>CM060313.1:7437709-7445209 GCA_030674185.1 Monoplex corrugatus | reverse complement strand
TTGCTTTCTCTCCCTCTCTCCTTTCTTTCTCTCTCTATTCTCTGTCTTTGCTTCTCTATCTCTCTTTCCCTCTCTGTCTTTCTCTCTTCTTTCTCTGTCTTTGCTTCTCTATCTCTCTTTCCCTCTCTGTCTTTCTCTCTTTCTTCTTTTGCTTTCTCTCTCTCTCTCCCTTTCTTTCTCTGACTCTCATTCTCTGTCTTTGCTTCTCTATCTCTCTTTCCCTCTCTGTCTTTTCTCTCTGTCTTTCTCTGTCTTTGCTTCTCTATCTCTCTTTCCCTCTCTGTCTTTCTCTCTGTCTTTCTCTCTCTTTCTCTGTCTTTGCTTCTCTATCTCTCTTTCCCTCTCTGTCTTTTTTCTCTGTCTTTGCTTCTCTATCTCTCTTTCCCTCTCTGTCTTTCTCTCTTTGCTTCTCTATCTCTTTTTTCCTCTCTTCTTTCCTCTCTGTCTTTCTCTCTCTTTCTCTGTCTTTGCTTCTCTATCTCTCTTTCCCTCTCTTCTTTCTCTCTCTTTCTCTGTCTTTCTTCTCTTCTCTCTTTCCCTCTCTGTCTTTCTCTCTCTTTCTCTCTCTTTCTCTGTCTTTGCTTCTCTATCTCTCTTTCCCTCTCTGTCTTTCTTTCTTCTCTCTCTTTCTCTGTCTTTGCTTCTCTATCTCTCTTTCCCTCTCTGTCTTTCCTCTCTTCTCTCTCTCTTTCTCTGTCTTTGCTTCTCTATCTTCTTTCCCTCTCTGTCTTTCTCTCTCTTCTCTGTCTTTGCTTCTCTATCTCTCTTTCCCTCTCTGTCTTTCTCTCTCTTTCTCTGTCTTTGCTCTCATCTTCTTTCTCTTTCTCTCTCTCTTTCTTTCTCTCTCTTTCTCTGTCTTTGCTTCTCTATCTTTCTTTCCTTCTCGTCTTCTCTCTCTCTCTGTCTTTGTCTCTATCTCTTCCCTCTTGTCTTTCTCTCCTCGTCTTTGCTCTCTATCTTGTCTTTCCTCCTGTCTCTCTTATCTCTGTCTATCTCTTTCTTTTACTATCTCTAGTACTCTCTATCTCTGTCTTCTCTATCTTTAGATGATGACGATGATGACTATCATCAGAAAGCTTGATCTCTGTTTCGTGACTTCTTGTAGAGAAAGGTGAAGTGGAAATGATGATTTTTGGTAAGAAAAGCTGATAACTTAGTATTCTGATTCTGTCATTCTGTAAACAGAGACTGACTCCTTATTTTTGTCTGTCTGTTTTGTCTGTGTCTGTCTGTCTGTCTGTCTGCTGTCTGTGTCTGTCTGTCGTCTGTCAGATGTATTGTTTCACAGACAACAAATCCTACAGACAGAGTCGCTCGTAAGAACAAACCAAAACTCAAACAGCTGGTAAGAGTTTCCTCTATTCATTGGTTTCGATTTAAATAATAGTTCACATTTCAATGATATGCCAGCATACTGAAGACCCAGTAGTCAAAACCAAGCAAGCAACCGAGCAAGCAAGCAAGCAAGCAAGCAAACAAACAAGCAAGCAAGCAAGCAAGCAAGCAAGCAACCGACCGACCAAGCAAGCAAGCAAGCAAGCAAGCAAGCAACCGACCGACCAACCAACCAACCACCAAACAAGCAAACAAGGAAGCACGCACGCAAGCAAGCAAGCAAGCAAGCAAGTACAAAGAAAGAAAGACAGAAACAAACAAACAAACAAACCAACCAACCAACCAACCAACCAACCAACCAACCAAACAAACAAACAAATAAACAAACAAACAAACATAGAGGACGCAGCATAGTTTAAACCCGCACTTTATTATGCAGAATAAAAATACTTAAGTTATCTTTTTGGTGTGACTTAAAAAAAAAAAAGCTGATGCTTTAACTGTGATTCGATTTTCCTTGTTTTTCTCGAAATAGGGAATCGAAGGGATAATAGCCTCTAAAGTCTATATTTCAAGAGATACACGTCTGATTTTCAGATGATTTTCACCAACAGAAAGAGAATATTTATTGGAAATTTTATGAAGAAAGAGAAATTAGAGCACCTGGTCACAACAGGAAAGCTGGAGGGAAAGAGAGCACCAAGCAGACACTAGGAGAAAATATTGGACGGACTTGCAGGATGGCTGAGGACAGAGAGGATGGAAGATGTGCTTGCAGTGACAAGGGATAGATTCGTATGGAGGGCCATGATCGCCAACGCCACGCGTCAGAGCACTTGATGATGATGATGATGATGATGATGATGATGATGAAAAAGAATAAAAATCATATTCAGCGATAAACTTTGGTTGACTATGAGTGACAAGTGACCCATGCTGTTGTGGCTGGTCACATTTTGTTAAAAACATATTGACGTGATGATAAGCACAGTTACAGAAACCATTACATAAGCCATGAAATTATGCTGTCTTGTTGTGTGTGTTTTTTTTTTATAGTATTAGTCACATCCGTCCCGTCCGTATTGATTCCTGATTTAACAAAATTGTTTGAAGGTCCAATGCCACCCCATACAAAGTAACATGGCATCCTAGTAACTTATCAAGTGCATCAAGATTTTTGTGTGTGTGTTTAGAAAACTGACAACATGGGCGTAAACAGTTTCTGCTGACAATATTTTGATCTGATGTTACAAAATAATTCTGAAACGTAACTTTGTATTTCAAAATACGAAAGCGTGGCATTTCCTGTTATTTTGGGTATTCCAGTCTTTTTTGAAAGGTATAGTTATTTTCTAGAATGTTTCTTACGTCTCAGACTGAAACTACAAATCTCGCTTCTTACTTGCTAGAGTTATTAAATGAGTGCTGTGCATTATGATCCATGTTCTTCTGTAGGATTTCAGAATGTAAGATCAGAATGAAATAGTATTAACAGACGTTATCCCTGTATTTAACCTGGTACGTTCTGTTTATAAGCTACCATTTTTTTTCTGTAAGATTCTAGAATGAAATAATGTAAATACACGCGGTTCAAGGGTTAAAAACGGCCTCTGTTCTATAGACAGTTTTAGTTTCTGAAGATGACGTCTCCGCGCTCGGAACGAATTCCATATGCACTAACGTCACGGGTGCCATGTGTATAGTGATCATGGCACAAGCCTTTAGCCTGCACATAAACCCATGAGCTGGCCACGTCCTGAGGCCCTACCTAGCCTATGTTTTACCTAGTCTAAATTTTTGTATACTAGCATTGCATCAGTCTATCATTGAAACAATCTTTGTTAGGTGTAATTGACACATGTATCTGTGGTTTTTTTTTTATCTTCAAAACAAAGAAACAAACAGAAACCCAACAACAACAGATATATGAAGTAAATAAATAAACAAATAAAGGTCTGAATCACAGGACAACCAGCTACTCAGTATAAACTCGTTTCACATGACAGAAAGCCGCACCACCTCCCAGTCAACACACAAAGCCTCAGCTGCCTATCAACAAAGTGAAGACAATATTTCCTGAACCTTTTGACTCCCGCACCCTGTCCACCAGCATCCTGTATTGTCAACTGTGCTAACTAAGCAAAAACTTAACCCCTCTGACTCCCTCACCCTATCTTCCAGCTCCCTGCAGGAAGCTGGTGGGTAGGTTGAGGGAGTTAAAGGATTAGGTTTTTGAAGTTGGTGGATAGGGTGCAGGAGCCAAAGGGTTAATCATAGCCTCGCCAGTCTGTCGTTCACTTCCCAGGAAAGAAAAGAGGAAATAGATAGGTTAGTATGAATTGGTGGAATGAAATGATGCACAGCTTGATTTTCCCAGCTCTTCTACTTCCCTTGATCCACAGAAACAAGACACACACACATACAAACAAACAAGTACATATACATACATGCATATATACATACATACATACATACTTACATACATAACATTGTACATACATACATACATACATACATACATCATACATACATACATACATACATACTAATACATACATACATACATACTACATACATACATACATACATACATCATACATACATCATACATACATACATACATACATACTTACATACTTACATACATACATACATCATACATACATACATACATCATACATACATACATACATACATACTACATACATACATACATTCGTACATACATACTACATACATACATCATACATACATACATACATACATACATACATACATACATACATACATACATCATACGTACATGCATACGTACGTACATACATACATACATGCATACATGCATACACACACCACCACCACCACCACCGTCATCATCACCACCATCATCATCATCATCCATCAATATCCATCATTCATCAACCAACACCACCATCACACCACCACCACCACCATCACCACCATCATCATCAACCGTTACAATGAACGTGCCTCAGACCTGTTTAGCTATTCAGCGTTTACGTCAGGACTGAAAAAACACACACAACACACCACACACACACACACACACACCACACCAACTTTATGAAAGCGATACCGTCAGCGTTGGTTTCACTTTCACCAGAAAATTATGTAAACCATGACACGAGGAGGGTCGCGCTTATCAAACATTCACATGTCTGAACGTATGATCATCATTCAGACCAGTCAATCTAAAAGAAAATAACCAACCAACCAACCAACCAACCAACCGAAACCGAAACATAACAAAACAAAACAAAACAAAAAAAAACCAAACAAAAAATCAAAACGATTACAACTTACTAGAGCTATTTGTATATCTGGTATGTGTGAGCTACATCTGAGATGTTCGAATCTGAAGATTTTCGTTACGTGCTGCTATTTTGCATGATTGTGATTGTGATTGTGTTTTCTCCTCTTGGTCGCTTTATAATGGTGAGCAATAGGTTTTTCTTCTCTTTTAGCTCGTGTGAGCGTGGACACACACACACACACACACCACACACACACACACACACACACACACACACACACACACACACACACGCACACACACACACGCAACACACACATCTATCTATCTATCTATCTATCTACCTATCTATTCTAATCTAATCTGATCTAATATAATCTAATCTATCTATCTATCTATCTATCTATCTATCCATCTATCTCTTTATCTGTCTGTCTGTCTATCTGTCTATCTATCTATCTATCTATCTATCTATCTATCTATCTAATCTAATCTAATTAATCTATCTATCTATCTATCTATATATGTCTATCTATCTATCTATCTATCTATCTATCTATCTATCTATCTATCTATCTATCTATCTTCTATCTGTTTACATGTGTGTGAGTGTACGTGTGTGTGTATAGGTGTGTGTGTATGTGTGTGCTTGTGTGTATGAATGTGTGTATGTGTGTGGTGGTGGTTACTGGTTTAATGTCTCTCTATTCAATCAGTATACACACACAGACACACACACACACACACACACACACACACACACACACACACACACACACACACACACACACACATATGTATGTATATATATATACATAAATATTATATATATATATATATATATATATATATATATATATATACAAACACTCAGTCTTTGCGATATGTCTGTATACTTTTCGTATTCAAGATAAAATATCTTTGCATTCTTTTTTGACTGTTTTGTTTGAATACTCGTTCTGTTGCAGTATTCTATTTGTCCGCTGTTTTAATGTTAAGTAGATTGGCATCGTCAGGGATGTAAGCTGGCCTGTGTGTTAATGACTGGTCGGTTGGTAAATGAAGTTTCATTTCGATTCATCTCTCTTTCTCTTTCTCTGTCTCTCTCTCTGTGTCTGTCTCTGTGTCGCTGTCTGTCTCTGTGTCGCTGTCTCTGTCTCTGTCTCTCTCTCATTCTTTCTGTATATGTCTCTTTCTTTCTTTCTTTCTCTTTCTCTCACTCTCTGTCTGTCTCTGTCTCTTTCTTTCTCTCTGTGTCTCTCTATTTCTCTCCCTTTCTCTCTTTCTTTCCATCTCTCTCTCTCACTCTCTCTGAGTCTCTGTCTCTTTCTCTCTCTCTCTCTCTCTTTCTTTCTCTCTCGTTCTCCCTGTCTGTGTGTGTCTCTCTCTGTTTCTATCTGTTTCTCTCTGTTTCTATGCCCCCTCTTTCTCTTTATCACTGTCTGTGTCTCACTCTGTCTCTCTGTTTCTCTAATCAATCAATCAGCCAATCTGTCGATTTCTCTCTGTGTCTGTCTCTGTCTGTCCCTCTCTCTGTCTGTCTGTCTGTCTCTGTCTCTCTCTGTCTGTCTGTCTGTCTGTCTGTCTCTGTCTCTCTCTCACCACAGCGAAGTGGTTTGCACAACAGTGGACCCTGGATACTTTTTTCTTCGATGAAACACAGCAGTTCCATTGTTTCTGTCAAAACAAATCATGTGTGGTTGTGTGTGGTGTGTGGTGCGGGTGTGTTGTGTGTGTGGTTGTGTGTGTGTGGCGCGGCGGCGCGTCGTGTGTGTATGTGTGATGTGTGTGTGTTTACGTGTGTGTGTGTGCATGCATGTGTGCGTGCGTGATGTGTGTGTGTGTGGTGCATGCATGTGTGCGTGCGTGATTGTGTGTGTGTGTGTGTGTGTGTGTATGTATCTGTGTGCGTGTGTGTGTGTGTGTGCATGCATGTGTGCGTGCGTGATTGTGTGTGTGTGTGTGTATGTGTGTGTATGGCGTGGTGTGCATGCGTGTGTGTGTGTGTGTGCGTGTGTGTGGTGTGTGTATGTATGTGAAGATGGTCATTGGTTTAATGTCTATGCACTTAAATGATTTTACACCAAAAGATAAAACACACACACACACACACACACACACACACACACACACACACACACACGCGCGCGCGCGCGCGCGCAGATAAAACGATGTGGGGAAGGGGGTGTGTGTCTCAGTGCGCGCACGCGTGTGTTTATTTATGTACTTTTTTTTTAATTCGTAGATTTGTTATGTCAGAGACAATGGAATTGTTGTGTTGTGTTTGAACAATGCTCTTGAGTGGCATGGTTAATCCATCAAGAATATGTGGTGACATGGCTTCTTTCCGAAACTTGCCGTTTGGGCTTTGTTCAAATTGGGGATTGATCAAGATGGGGATTGTTCGAGATGGGGATTGATCAATATGGGGATTGATCAAGATAGGGATTGATCAAGATTGAGATTGGTCAAAATGGGAATTGGTCAAGATGGAAATTGTTCAAGATGGGAATTGTTCGAGATGGGGATTTATCAAGATGGGAATTGCTCAAAATGGGATTCTTCGAGATGGGAATTAATCAGAAGGAGGTTGTCCAATATGGGGATTGATCAAGATGGGATTGGTCAAGATGGGGATTAATCAAGACGGGGATTGTTCAAGATTGGGATTGATCAATACCCATCTTTAACAAGATGGGGATTGTTCAAGAAGATTTTTGATCAAGATGGGGATTGTCCGAGATGGGGATCAATCAAGATGGGGATTGATCAATATGGGGAATGTTCGAGATGGGGATTGATCAAGATAGGGATTGATCAGGATGGGGAATGTTCCAGATGGGGATTGATCAAGATGAGGATTGTTCGAGATGGGGATTAATCAAAATGGG
>CM060313.1:7412709-7435209 GCA_030674185.1 Monoplex corrugatus | reverse complement strand
AGAAAAAAAATCTAAACTTATTCACAATGGGAGAAATCCCCTAAACCCGATGAAACGAGCAATCATCCACTTTCTTCTGAAAACCATTCCATTAGGCTGTCACCGCGACAGTGGCTATTTATCCTGGATCTTCCAGAAGTCAAAGAGAAAATGTCTGTGGACAGGACGCAAAAAAAGATTGTTTTGTTCTCCTATGATCGCCCAAGGACAAAGACACTTTTAAGCCGGCAGTTTTCGTGTAGTTTGTAAATCATCGTCCATTCTCCGATCCGTGTTTTTCATCGTTCAGTTTCCTAGTGTTCTGTTGTCTTGACAACGCCAGCTGAAGCTTCAGAAATGTAGCAGTGTCATTGATCCAGACATTGATCATAGACATGGATAGGGAGACAGGTAATTGACTGTGTTTCAGAGACAGACGAAGTACCGAACACAACAGACGTGGATAGGGAGACAGGTAACTGTGTTTTACGGAGGGACGAGTACGAAAATAATTGACTCAAACAAGATGACAGGTATGGATGGACACAGTACCAAGGCATTAGACATGGGCAGGGAGACAGGTAACTTGTGCTGTTTCATGGAGGGAGAGGGTATCAAAAGGATGGATATGGATAGAGAGACAGGTAACTAGCTCCGTTCCACGGAGGGACGGGTACGAAAACAATTGATATGGACAATGAAACACGTAGAGACAAGGTACCAAAACAGCAGACATATAGAAGGAGACAGGTAATTAGCTCTGTTTCATGGAGGTATTAAAACAACAGACATGGATAGGGAGACAGGTAATTAGCTCTGTTTCATGGAGGTATTAAAACAACAGACATGGATAGGGTGACAGGTAATTAGCTCTGTTTCATGGAGGTATTAAAACAACAGACATGGATAGGGAGACAGGTAATTAGCTCTGTTTCATGGAGGTATTAAAACAACAGACATGTATAGGGAGACAGGTAATTAGCTCTGTTTCATGGAGGTATTAAAACAACAGACATGGATAGGGTGACAGGTAATTAGCTCTGTTTCATGGAGGTATTAAAACAACAGACATGGATAGGGTGACAGGTAATTAGCTCTGTTTCATGGAGGTATTAAAACAACAGACATGGATAGGGAGACAGGTAATTAGCTCTGTTTCATGGAGGTATTAAAACAACAGACATGGATAGGGAGACAGGTAATTAGCTCTGTTTCATGGAGGTATTAAAACAACAGACATGGATAGGGTGACAGGTAATTAGCTCTGTTTCATGGAGGTATTAAAACAACAGACATGGATAGGGTGACAGGTAATTAGCTCTGTTTCATGGAGGTATTAAAACAACAGACATGGATAGGGAGACAGGTAATTAGCTCTGTTTCATGGAGGTATTAAAACAACAGACATGGATAGGGTGACAGGTAATTAGCTCTGTTTCATGGAGGTATTAAAACAACAGACATGGATAGGGTGACAGGTAATTAGCTCTGTTTCATGGAGGTATTAAAACAACAGACATGGATAGGGTGACAGGTAATTAGCTGTTTCATGGAGGTATTAAAACAACAGACATGGATAGGGTGACAGGTAACTAGCTGTTTCACAGAGGACAAGGTATTGAAACGATAGACACGGATAAGGAACAGGTAACTAGCCTGTTTCATGGAGGGAGATGGCATCAAAACGATACACATGGACAGGGAGACAGGTAATTAGCTCTGTTTCATGGAGGTATTAAAACAACAGACATGGATAGGGTGACAGGTAATTAGCTCTGTTTCATGGAGGTATTAAAACAACAGACATGGATAGGATGACAGGTAACTAGCTGTTTCACAGAGGACAAGGTATTAAAACGATAGACACGGATAAGGAAACAGGTAACTAGCCCTGTTTCATGGAGGGAGATGGCATCAAAACGATACACATGGACAGGGAGACAGGTAATTAGCTCTGTTTCATGGAGGTATTAAAACAACAGACATGGATAGGTGACAGGTAATTAGCTCTGTTTCATGGGGTATTAAAACAACAGACATGGATAGGGAGACAGGTAATTAGCTCTGTTTCATGGAGGTATTAAAACAACAGACATGGATAAGGAAACAGGTAACTAGCCCTGTTTCATGGAGGGAGATGGCATCAAAACGATACACATGGACAGGGAGACAGGTAACTATCTCTGTTTCACAGAAAGACAAAGTACCGACACAAAAGACATGGATATAGAGGCAGGTGACTAACTGTGTTTCTCACAGGGACGAATACGAAAATAATTGACTTGGACAAGGAGACAGGTAGAGACAAGGTACCAAAGCATCAGACATGGACAGGGAGATAAATAACTAGCTCTGTTTCATGGAGGCGAAGAGGAAGGGAGAGGAATAGCACAAAGAACAACAGGTATGGATAGGGAGACAGGTAACTAGCTCTGTTTCACAAAGGACCAGGTACCATAGCAATTGACGTGGATAGGGAGACAGGTAACTAGCTCTGTTTCACAAAGGACCAGGGTACCATAGCAATTGACGGGATAAGGTGACAGGTAACTAGCTCTGTTTCACAAAGGACCAGGTACCATAGCAATTGACGTGGATAGGTGACAGGTAACTAGCTCTGTTTCACAAAGGACCAGGTACCATAGCAATTGACGTGGATAAGGTGACAGGTAACTAGCTCTGTTTCACAAAGGACCAGGTACCATAGCAATTGACGTGGATAAGGTGACAGGTAACTAGCTCTGTTTCACAAAGGACCAGGTACCATAGCAATTGACGTGGATAAGGTGACAGGTAACTAGCTCTGTTTCACAAAGGACCAGGTACCATAGCAATTGACGTGGATAGGGACAGGTAACTAGCTCTGTTTCACAAAGGACCAGGTACCATAGCAATTGACGTGGATAGGTGACAGGTAACTAGCTCTGTTTCACAAAGGACCAGGTACCATGCAATTGACGTGGATAGGGAGACAGGTAACTAGCTCTGTTTCACAAGACACAAGATAGTGGAGGGACAGGTAATAGGTCAAATTGACGTTGAAATAGGGAAGGACAGGTAACTAGCTCTGTTTCACAAAGGACCAGGTACCATAGCAATTGACGTGGATAGGGAGACAGGTAACTAGCTCTGTTTCACAAAGGACCAGGTACCATAGCAATTGACGTGGATAGGGAGACAGGTAACTAGCTCTGTTTCACAAAGGACCAGGTACCATAGCAATTGACGTGGATAAGGTGGACAGGTAACTAGCTCTGTTTCACAAAGGACCAGGGTACCATAGCAATTGACGTGGATAAGGTGACAGGTAACTAGCTCTGTTTCACAAAGGACCAGGTACCATAGCAATTGACGTGGATAAGGTGACAGGTAACTAGCTCTGTTTCACAAAGGACCAGGTACCATAGCAATTGACGTGGATAAGGTGACAGGTAACTAGCTCTGTTTCACAAAGGACCAGTACCATAGCAATGACGTGGATAGGGACAGGTAACTAAGTCTGTTCACAAGGACCAGGTACCATACAATTGACGTGGATAGGGACAGGTAACTAGCTCCGTTTCACAAAGGACCAGGTACCATAGCAATTGACGTGGATAGGGAGACAGGTAACTAGCTCTGTTTCACAAAGGACCAGGTACCATAGCAATTGACGTGGAAAAGGTGGCAGGTAACTAGCTCTGTTTCACAAAGGACCAGGTACCATAACAATTGACGTGGAAAAGGTGGCAGGTAACTAGCTCTGTTTCACAAAGGACCAGGTATCATAACAATTGACGTGGAAAAGGTGGCAGGTAACTAGCTCTGTTTCACAAAGGACCAGGTACCATAACAATTGACGTGGAAAAGGTGGCAGGTAACTAGCTCTGCTTTACGGAGAGACAAGATATCGAGACAACTGACATGGATAGGTAGACGGTTTAATTAGCTGTGTTTCACGGAGGGACAAGGTACCGAACACAACAGACATGAACAGGGAGACAGATATTAACTAAGGATCATAACTGTTGAGATATGGATAGAGATAGAGATAGAGATAACTGTTGAGAGTCACGTAGGAGTTATCTCCCATGTTGTAGAATTTCTCAAATCCAAAACAGCTTGCGCTACCCATTCAGCTAGCATAGAAGCAGCCACGAAGCACAGAACCATAAGCTCAGAACATTCCTCAAAAATAGGAATGCCCAAGCCTACCCTTATACCTTGCAACTACACCTACACACAACCACGAGGGAGGAGAGAAATTCATACAATATATTGGTCTCATGTTCAAGATTGACACAGTCTTTTATTCTTGAACTGACCAAACACACACATATAGACAAGACAGAACATATACAGGGTTGCTTCCAAGGCATATAGGTAACAGCAAAGGGAGACAGGTAACTAGCTCTGTTTCACAGAGAGACAATGTACCGAGACAGTAGACATGCATAGGGTGACAGACAACTAGCTCTGTTTCACACAGAGACAATGTACCGACACAGTAGACATGCATAGGGTGACAGACAACTAGCTCTGTTTCACACAGAGACAATGTACCGACACAGTAGACATGCATAGGGTGACAGACAACTAGCTCTGTTTCACACAGAGACAAGGTATCAAAAAAACAGACATGGACGTATGTTCTGTTGCCTTGACAACACCAGCTTATGCTCCATAAATGTAGCATTTTCATTGACCACCCCCCCCCCCATACATTGATCATACACGTGGATAGGGAGACAGATAACTGGCTCTGTTTCATGGAGGGAGAGGGTATCAGAACGATAGACGTGGATAGGGTGACAAGTAACTGTGTTTCACAAGGACCAGGTACCGTAAAACTGACATGGACAAAGAGACAGGTAGAGACAATGTACTGACATAACAGACATGGATAGGGAGACAGGAAGCCAGCTGTATTTCACAGAGGGACAAGGTATCAAAACAACAGACGTGGATAAGGAGAACAGGTAACTAGCTCTCTTTCCCAAAGGACCAGGTGCCAAAACAACAAACATGGATACAGACACAGGTAACTAACTCTGTTTTTCTGAAAGACAAGATAGCCACAACGATAGACATAGACAGAGAGACACACAACAAACCGTTTCACGGAGGAATCCAAAACAAGTGTGACTGCCCGCGTTCAAACAAACATGAACCAGAAAACACGAAAATAGAGCCAGAACGCGTATCTAATACAACCAGACAAGACAGGTGCAACTATTCTGGCATCTCAAACATATTATGATGTCAGTTTTGTCTTTTTCTCCCAGTAGACAAAGCAGCAGTGAAGTTTCAGTTTGTTTCTTCTAAGTTTTGTATTTGGTATTTGTTCTTTTGTGATCTTACATTCACGCTTGACAAAGGCCAGTTGGCCAAAAATTTGCGCCTGTCTTGTCTGGTTGTATTAAATACGCGTCCTGATTCTTTTTCGGTGTGTTTCTCTTTTCTGTTTCACGGAGGGACGAAATGGGCCTACCTAAACAATGAGGCTCTAAAAAGAGGAATTCCGTCCTAACAATGGCCAGTCAAAACAGGATTTGGTAATGGTGCAGCTAAGGTAGCTTTTCATGACAGAGAACTCGTGACAAATAGAGACCTAAACTGAACCATTTTCTCTGTAAATAGATCACCTGGAAACGATGGAGACCTACATTGTGCCATTACTGTGGGTTTGGTGATTAATCCACATTTACCAAACAGATGGCTGCAAATTCCAAGGGATTTGACGAATGGTGAACTGACTCTAAATGTCCATTGTGATTCGACGATTGTTAGTAAGGTAGGGCACGGGCGCTGTACAAAGACTTTCTGAAGAAGAGGACTAAAGGGAATTTCTGGAGATGCCAAGTTACTGGTATCGTCGAAAATGGACATGAAATAGCCTTTCCATCCATATCGATCCACTCAGCTTGTTTGGACATAAGCCTTCCTCATCACACGTCACTGTTGCCGGTTAACTGCTGTTCTGGACCATTGTTTGTCGAACTTTTCTAGATCGTCTCGCCATCTGTTCCTGTTTTGCTTCGTGGGATCCAGTGCGTCAGTCTGGTGGTTCATCTGTTGTCAGATCTCCTAATGAACCACTTTTCGTTCACAAACTGTATGTATGATGTCTTGGACCTTCGTTTTTCCTCTTACCCAGGTCGCGGTCCTTCCAGGTGATTCCCACCATGATCCGTTCGTGGGCCCTTTCCACTGATACATAAACGACGTCTGTAGGTCAAAGACTATAGGAATTTTAATAAGAAAAAGGAAGAGGAACAGTATTTTCGCCTTGGCAACCACTATGAATGCTCCTTTGTGAATTCTGACTGGGTTGTTTCGAAAATTTATTGTGAGTGCTGAGAAGCTGACATCGTAAACTTCAAAATGACGTCTGAGTTCTGTCAGGGATGAGTTATGGTGGCGGTGTCAGTAGTAGTAGTAGTAGTAGTATAGTAGTAGTAGTAGTAGTAGTAGTAGTAGTAGTAGTAGTAGTAGTAGTAGTAGTAGGCCTCCTTCAATCGGCGTCGACTGTAGATGATGCGCTCTAGTGTCATGTCGAGTCAAGTTGACGCCTCTGGAGCAGCATCAGCTGTGCTTGGTAAGGCCGATGCGGGAAAGTCTGTCTCTGCGACATTGGATGCATGTATAGATGCTGACCATGGGATTACCTTCACAGGAGCTCGCTTTTCGCCTGACTCTCTTTTTCTCAACTAACTGACCTGAGTTGTTTCTGGAGCACACTGCACCATCTGTTGCGATGGGCTGGTGTGTTTTCCCAGCTCTCTGTGTTGATGTCCAGAGCTTTCATATCACGTTTGCAGTCTTTGTACCGTAGCTGGGGGCGGCCAACAGATCTCTTGCCGGAGACTAGTTCACTGTAAAGGATAATTTTTTGGGATACGTCCATCTTCCATCTGACGCACATGGCCAAGCCAACGCAGCCTGTGTTGTCTGAGTAGTGTGTGCATGGTGGGGAGACAGCCAGCGCATGCGTTTGGTATTGTGTCGTTCCACTTGATGCCGAGGACGCAGCGAAAGCAGCGCAAGTGAAAGCTGTTCAGATTTCACCCTTGTTTGGCATATGTTGTCAACACTTCCAAGATCTGATGTTTTGTGTTCAATCGCAACGTGTAACATAAAAATTGAGCTGTACGCTACCCATCTTATTCATATTCATTCATATTCATACTCATATTCATATCCATTCATATTCATACTCACATTCATATTCATATTCATATTCATATTCAATTCATATTAAATCATATTCATATTCATATTCATATTCATAATCATTTCTTTTGTTACAGTGTATTTACCATGTGAAACTCGGGCTGCCCTCTCCTTTGACAGTGCGTCGCCGCAGTGCAGCGCACCCATTTTTTTTGGCTATGCCTTCGGAAAGACAAAGAAGGCTAATTGGCCTTCAAGGAGAGGAACCCGGGAAATCAACCTATCTCTCCAATGTTTTACACCAGGGCAGCCCAGCAAATGCCATACTCTTCAAGATTTTCAACAGTGTGGGATCTTTATCGTGCGCGGGCCAGAAGGTAACGGGTCCGACTCGTTTTTTTTTTTTTCGTTCTCTTTCAAAAGGCTGGACTTCAGTTCGATTTTCCGGTCAAACTGAGGAGACAAGTCAAGGTCTCGACGGGGAACGAACCCTGGAACCTCGAGTCCGCTTCTGGCTTTGGCCGTGGGCTGGGCATGACTGTTGGAAAGGAATGCATTCAATACTACATGTGTCAACACATTCATCACATCATCATATCTCATCATCATCATCATCCCTCTCATCATCATCATCATCATCATCATCATCATCATCATCATCATCATCATCATCATCATCATCAGGTGCCTTGCCACACGGCGTTGGCGATCATGGCCCTCCATCTGCTTCTATCCCTTGTTGCCGCAAGCACATCTTCCATCCTCTCTGTCTTCAGCCACTCTGCAAGTCCGTCCAATATTTTTTCCTTCGGTCTACCTGGTGCTCTGCCATGGGCTGCACTTTCAAAGGGGAGTAACTACAGGTACAAGTCCTCAGATGACAACCCTGTTTTCTCTACCTTGGGTCTGAAGGCATCTATCTGCATTTACTCTTCTCATTAAACAACGTTTAACCCTTTGACTCCCCCACCCGATCAACCAACTACATAAGTGAGGGAGTCAAAGGGTTAAGGTTTTGCTTCGCTAGCAGGGCTGACAGTGCAGGATGCTGGCAGACATGGTGCCGGGAGTCAAAGGGTTAATTAAAACCCGGCCGA
The DNA here is from genome assembly GCA_030674185.1 of Monoplex corrugatus. Classification (NCBI taxonomy): domain Eukaryota; kingdom Metazoa; phylum Mollusca; class Gastropoda; order Littorinimorpha; family Ranellidae; genus Monoplex; species Monoplex corrugatus. Next base: position 7,426,981 of record CM060313.1, on the reverse strand, counting down.
CCACAAAGGCCCTATCAGGACTACTGTCACGATAGAGAAGGCTGCTCATCGTTCTACTATTGCGGGACACAATGGCTTAAAGCCACCGACAACGAAACCTTTTCGTGTGATCAATGATGTGATAATGATCTCGCGTGTAAACCCATAGTCTGCGGAGGATTCCACTTTGTCTGGGTCTCCCCTGCCACTTCGTTCATTTTTGATGAGTTGGACTCACAGAGATTGGTTAACAGTGACTCATTGTGAAGTAAACATCACTGCCGTACCACTGAAAGGATGACAATGCTGTGACTGTGGTGTTCAATAACAATCACACGTCGGTTTTCAAAAGAACGGCTAGCGGTCAGATGATTCAGGACCAGAAACCTGCATGAATTGAAAATGACTGCTTATTCAAACCTTTGAATCCCGCATCCTGTCCACCAGTATCCTGCATTGCCAACCATGCTAGGAAAGCAAAAACTTAACCCTTTGATTCCCTCACCTTATCCACCAGCATCCTGCATTGCCAACTATGCCAGGAAAGCAAAAACTTAACCCTTTGATTCCCTCACCCTATCCACCAGCATCCTGCATTGCCAACTATGCTAGGAAAGCAAAAACTTAACCCTTTGATTCCCTCACCCTATCCACCAGCATCCTGCATTGCCAACTATGCCAGGAAAGCAAAAACTTAACCCTTTGATTCCCTCACCCTATCCACCAGCATCCTGCATTGCCAACTATGCTAGGAAAGCAAAAACTTAACCCTTTGATTCCCTCACCCTATCCACCAGCATCCTGCATTGTCAACCATGCTAGGAAAGCAAAAAACTTAACCCTTTGATTCCCTCACCCTATCCACCAGCATCCTGCATTGCCAACCATGCTAGGAAAGCAAAACTTAACCCTTTGATTCCCTCACCCTATCCACCAGCATCCTGCATTGCCAACCATGCTAGGAAAGCAAAAACTTAACCCTTTGATTCCCTCACCCTATCCACCAGCATCCTGCATTGCCAACCATGCTAGGAAAGCAAAAACTTAACCCTTTGATTCCCTCACCCTATCTACCAGCATCCTGCATTGCCAACCATGCTAGGAAAGCAAAAAAACTTAACCCTTTGATTCCCTCACCCTATCCACTAGCATCCTGCATTACCAACCATGCTAGGAAATGACAAACTTAGCCTTTTGATTCCTCACCCTATCCACCAGTTTCTCGCAGGAAGCTGGAGGACAGGGTCAGGAAATCAAAGGATTGAGTTTTTGCGGTTGGTGGATAGTGTACGGGAGTCAAAGGGTTAAAGAGAAAAACTGCGTCATCGTTGTCTCATAGCTTATGAGGTTGTGGGGAATGATGTGGTGGAGATCTCACAGCTTCCATATTGATATATTCATATTCATATTCATAGTCATATTCATATTCATATTCATATTCATAGTCATAGTCATAGTCATAGTCATAGTCATAGTCATAGTCATAGTCATACTCATAGTCATATTCATAGTCATATTCATAGTCATAGTCGTTTCTTTTTGTCATAAGTGATTTACCAAGTCAAACTCAGGCTGTTCGCCCCGTTGAGAGCGCATCGCCGCAGTGCAGCGCCACCCAATTTTGTTTACCAATACTTCAGAGAGGCAAGAAGGCTAATTGGCTTTCAAGGGCAGGGACTTGTGAAATGAATCTATCTCTTCAATGTTTTAGACGAAGGCCACCAGGCGAAAACCCCGCTTTTCACGATTTCCCACTGTCGTGGGATCTTTTGGTGTGCACAAGTCGGAAGGCACACGTGTCCGACTCGTCTTTCGTCCCCTTCCAAAGGACTTGACGTTCAGTTCGATTTTCCGGTCAAACTGAGGAGAAAAGTCGAGGCGCCTACGGGAAACGAACCTTAGAACTTCGAGTAAAGTTATTGGCAGGCGAACGTCTGAACCATTCTGCCACTCTTCTCCCTGCTCAGGTCAACTTGTTTAATCAACACTTTGATTCCCGCATCCTGTCCACCAGCATCCCGCATTGTCAACTGTGCTGGCAAAGCAAAACCTTATCTGTTTGACTCCCTCACCCTATCCATCAGCTTCCTGCTTGAAGCTGGTGGATAGGGTGAGGGAGTCCAAAAACATATCCCTTTGACTCTGTGTGTGTGTGCGTGCATGTGTGTGTGTGTGTGTGTGTGTGTGTGTGTGTGTGTGTGCGTTGATAACCACAGGTATACGTGTGTGCATAGTTAGATGCTGTTCGTGTGCACTCATTTGAGTATATGTAGTAATGTGTGCATTCTGATGTGTGTGTGTGTGTGTGTGTGTGTGTGTGTGTGTGTGTGTGTGTGTGTGTGTGTGTGTGTGCGTGCGTGTTGATAATCACAGGTATACGTGTGTGTATGGTTAGATGCTGTTAGTGTGCACTCATTTGAGTATATGTAGTAATGTGTGCATTCTGATGTGTGTGTATACGATGTATTAGTGTCTCTGTATGTATATACATCTATTATACTTTGTCTTCTAAAATTGTAAGATGCAGCGGAGGATAACGCAATGCAAGAATCATTTATCACGAATTATTTCGACTTTTTCACTACAACAATCTTTCTTCTTTTTCAGGAATTGCAGAGGAAACATTAAACACCACCACAAACCCTGTTACATCCTTACTATACTGACGTCAGAAAGAGAGTGAAGATGACGTGTCGGTGACGTCATAACATCCCCACCCTAGCTTTACACGTCATGTCCAGCCCAGTACGTCAAATGGCCAACCGTCGCCTGCCTCCCTTGCAGGTCACTGCGTCGCAGTCGCCATCTTTAAAACGAAGCGCTCGCGCTGGCAGTCACCATCGTCATGTGGCTAGCAGTCCCAGCCACACCGACCACAACAACCACCTCAGCTACCACCATCCTCATCATCAGCATCTCCAGCATCAACACCAACACCAACATCATCATCATCAGCCTAACCATCAACAACAACATCAATATTACCGACAGAACCAGCCCCATCATCTACATCAACAGTCGCCCCACCCCCACCCCCACCCCCACTCCCACCCTCGTGGGACTACGCCAAGAATTCCTGATATGGTCATCACAGGTGAGTGAATGGGTGAGTGACAGAGGAAGAGCGAGCGAGAGAGAGAGAGAGAAGAGAGAGAGAGAGAGAGAGAGAGAGGTGTGTGAGTGTGTGTGGTGTGTGTGTGTGTGTGTGTGTGTTGTGTGTGTGTAGTGTGTGTGTGGTGTGTGTGGTGTGTGTGTGTGTGTATGTGTGTGGTGTGTGTGTGTGGTGTTGGTGTGTGTGTGATGTTGTGTGTGTGTGTGTTTTGTTGTGTGTGTGTGTGTGTGTTTGTGTGTGTGTGTGTGTTGTTGGTGTGTGATGGGGTTGTGTGTTGTTTGTGTGTGTGTGTATGTGTTGTGTTGTTGTGTAGTGTGTGTGGTAGTGTGTGTATGTGTGTGTGTTGTGTGTGTGTGGTGTAGTGTGTGTGTGTGTGGTTGTGTTTGTGTGTGTATTGTGTGTGTGTGGTTGTGTGTGTGGGTGTATGGTGTGTGTGTGTATGTGTGTGTTGTGTGTGTGTGTGTGTGTGTGTGTGTGTGTGTATGTGTGTGTGTGTGTATGTGTGTGTGGTGTATGTGTGTTGTGTGTATGTGTGTGTGTATGTATGTGTGTGTGTGTGTGTGCATGTGTTATGTGTGTGTGTGTGTGTGTGTGTGTGTGGTGTGTGTGTGTGTACTGAGGCGTCTGTTATTTGTGTGTGTGTGTGTGTTGTGTATGTGTTAGGGGAGGTGGTATCGAGTGTGTGTGATATATGGTTGTGGTGGGGTGTAGGAAAGTGTGTGGTGGTGTGTGTGTGTGTGTGTGTGTGTGTGTGTGTGTGGTGTGTGTGTGTGTTGTGTGTGTGTGTATGTTATGGAGGTGGATACGAGTGTGTGTGATATATGGTTGTGGTGGGGTGTAGGAAAGTGTGTGTGTGTGTGTGTGTGTGTGTGTGTGTGTGTGTGTGTGTGTGTGTGTGTGTGTGTGTGTGTGTGTATGTGTATAGGGAGGTGGATATCGAGTGTGTGTGAATATATGGTTGTGGTGGGGGTGTAGGAAAGTGTGTGTGTGTGTGTGTGTGTGTGTGTGTGTGTGTGTGTGTGTGTGTGTGTGTGTGTGTGTGTGTGTGTGTGTATGTGTATAGGGAGGTGGATATCGAGTGTGTGTGAATATATGGTTGTGGTGGGGGTGTAGGAAAGTGTGTGAGTGTGTGTGTTGTGTGTGTGTGTGCGCGCGAGCGTATGCGCGCGTGTGTGTATGTGTGTACGTGCGCGGGAGGGGAGGGGTGCTTAAGAATGCTCGTGCTTTTAGAAGACGGTAATTTTTAACATGTTGTGAAAACGGCATGTGTGTGATTGTTTATATGTGTGTGTATGTTTGTGTGTGTGTGAGTGTGTGTGTATATGTTTGTGTATGCGTGTAATTGTCTGTGTGTTTGCGCGCGCGCACGTGTGTGTGTGTGTGTGTGTGATGTGGATGCGCGCGCAAGCGCTTGCCAGAAGATGGTGACAGAAAACGTTTTGTGTGACGTGTGGCAGGCTACAGTGCTATAGTGAGTCCCTCGCCTAACGCTGGTTGTCTCCCTTTCACCGCTAACGCCAACCAGCATTCTCCGCTCTCATGGCAAGGTAGAGTATGTCGTCTTTTCTTTTCGTCCGGTTTTCGTTAGTGGCTGTTTGGCTTGGTTGGTTGGCTGATTATTGTTATTGTTGTTGTTGTTTAAAGCCCAGCCGACTGTGTAGAACCATATCAGGGCTATAACCGCTTCAAAACATGCAAAACTTCAACAGGGAAAAAAAAAAAAAAAAAAATTAATTGAGTACACATATCAATGCATTCGTGCACATAATCTAAGGACAGAGGAGTTAAATAACACACACTGAATGCAAAAAAAAAACATGCCTAAGAACACCAAAACATGTATAAAAACAAGCATAAATTATCTCAAATTGCTTCCGCATATCTCACCTCCCTAGAGCCAAAAATGCACATAATACATATACGCAATTATCAATCCTAAGAAAAAGTACATAAGACTTTATCGAATACATACAAGTGAATGGACCAGCAAGGCAGAAAATGATAGGAAGAAATGACAGAAAGCAAAAGGAACAAGGCAGTAACAAAGAGAATAACAGAAAAGAGGACATTTCTAGCATATAATTTCCAGAAGGTGGGGATATTATTTATACTGAAAGAGCCCCCGGCATCCCCGCGGGTTGGTTGGTGGTTGTTTGTCTTGTTGGGTGTGTGATGGTATTTACGTGATTTTTCTTGTCCTTATTTTTTGTCACTGTGTATGTCTGTCTTTTTAACTGTCAGGGTTTTGTGGAGCGCGTTGGGCTCATGTGAGATGAGACACTGTACAAAATGTCATTCTTCTTCTGGTTTTTCTTCTGGTTCTACTTCTCCTGGTTCTTCTTCTTTTTCTTCTTCTCTTTCGTCTTCGTCTTCTCTTTCTTCTTCTTCTTCACTTTCTTCTTTTTTTCCTTCTCTTTCGTCGTCTTTCGTCTTCTTTCTTCTTCTTCTCTTTCTTCTTCTTCTTCACTTTCTTCTTCTTTTCCTTCTCTTTCGTCGTCTTTCGTCTTCTTTCTTTTTCTTTCTTCTTCTCTTTTCTTCTTCTCTTTCTTCTTCTTCATCATCATCATCATCATCACCACCACCATCATCATCATCACGACGACGACGACCACCACCACCACCACCACAACCACCACCACCACCACCACCCACCACCACCCACCACCACCCCACCACCACCACCACCACCACCACCACCACCACCACCACCACCACCACCACCACCAGTTCGTTATCAATTATAATATCAATATCCTTATCATCATTATCTTGGAATGGAGTTACCATGCGAAATTCGGGTTTGCTATTTTCGGGAAGAGCGCGACGCCCGTTGGTATTGCAAGCCTCGTGCATTTCTTTTTCTTCTGTTCTTGTCTTTCCTTTTTTTTTTTTCTTTACTTTTAATTTTGTACGCTTGCACTTCTCTTTGCCCATGAAAGTGATTTTATTTTCTCAACAGAATTTTGTACCGGTTCATTGATAGGTTGGTTGTTTGGCTGTTTGAGTTTTTGGTTGGTTGACTTATCGGTTGATATTATCAGTCAGTAGTTAGTTCATTGACAGGTTGGTTAGTTGGTTGTTGACTTATCGGTTGATATTATCAGTGAGTAGTTAGTTCATTGACAGGTTGGTTAGTTGGTTGGTTGACTTATCGGTTGATATTATCATGAGTATTAGTTCATTCAGAAGAGACAAAGCAAAATTGGCGGCACAAGAATGCAGTAAAATCAATGAACACAACGAAAACAGGAAGTCGAGGAGCTCTCAAACAAATAAAAACATCTGGTTTCCCTCATAGCTTCATTATATAATGATCAAAAGCAACAATCAGATGGAATAATCAAAACTGCAAATTTTTAACATCACTAAAGGGTAAGCAAGGTTGCATCCTGTCTCCACATCTCTTCAGCATATACACTGAACATATCATGAGAGAAGCAGACATAAAGACATGGAGTAAAATATTGGTGGTAGAACCTGTCAAATTTACGCTACGCAGATGACACAGGATTACTGGCAGACAACATTACAGGCTCTAGGAGGATCCTGTACAGGGTAGACCGGGTTGGAAAGGCAGCTGGGCTGGACTTAAATTCAAAGAAGACAAAGGTTAAATGCATGTTGCAGGCAAATATAACACTAGACAGGACAGATCATGCTAACCAAGTCCCTCTAGAAAATGTCAAGGACTTTAGATATTTAGGTTCAGTCAAGACACACGATGGAACATGCTCAAAAGACATAAAGATGAGAATTGGAATGGCAAGAACAGTATGGTTCAATTGAACAATATTTGGAAAGACCACAGCATAACAGCAGACCTTAGATAAAACTCTTAAAATGTCTTGTCTGGCCAGTGATGTTATACGGCTGCGAGGCATGGACAATGAAGAAAGAGGATGAAAGACGAGTGGAAGCAGCAGAGCTGTGGTTTTACCGAAGACTGCTGAGGGTCAAATGGACGGTATAGGCGCTCAAATGAAAGGCATACTGAATGGTTGGTACTACACGCAAGCTTCTAGTACTCATACAACGGAGGAAACTGAAATATGTATTGGACACGCAATCCGTAATGAGAGAACAGACTTGATGTCCACTGTCTCCAAGGTAAAGTGGAAGGAAAGAGAAACAGAGGACGGCCACTGCATCACTTGCTAGAAACATCACAAACATCAGTGGCAAGAAACTCCAGGAGGTGGTCAGACTTAGCCAAGATCGAGAGTGCTGGAGCAACTTGTGAGGACATCATGTCAGCGGCCAACACTGTTCCCGGTGACGCCGACAGGTGAGACAGGTGAGAGTTAGTTCATTGACAGGTTGGTTAGTTGGTTGGTTGACTTATCGGTTGATATTATCAGTGAGTGGTTAGTTCATTGACAGGTTGGTTAGTTGGTTGGTTGACTTATCGGTTGATATTATCAGTGAGTGGTTAGTTCATTGACAGGTTGGTTAGTTGGTTGGTTGACTTATCGGTTGATATTATCAGTGAGTGGTTAGTTCATTGACAGGTTGGTTAGTTGGTTGGTTGACTTATCGGTTGATATTATCAGTGAGTAGTAAGTTCATTGACAGGTTGGTTAGTTGGTTGGTTGACTTATCGGTTGATATTATCAGTGAGTAGTTAGTTCATTGACAGGTTGGTTAGTTGGTTGGTTGATTTATCGGTTGATATTATCAGTGAGTAGTTAGTTCATTGACAGGTTGGTTAGTTGGTTGGTTGACTTATCGGTTGATATTATCAGTGAGTAGTTAGTTCATTGACAGGTTGGTTAGTCGGTTGGTTGATTTATCGGTTGATATTATCAGTGAGTAGTTAGTTCATTGACAGGGAAAGAGCCTGTCGCCTGTATGCTGCGCCTCCCATTTTTCTTCTTCTTTTTGTTCTTTTTTTTCTGTTTGCATGTATTTCTCTGTAAGCATTAAGCATTTGACTCCTGCACCCTGTTCACCAGCATCCTGAGAGAAAGAGAGAGAGAGAGAGAGGGGGGGATGAGAGAGAGAAAGAGAGAGAGGGAGAGACAGAGAAAGGGAGAGAGAAAGAGAGATGTAGAGATGGATAGATAGATAGATAGATAGATAGATATATGGAGAGAGAGAGAGAGAGAGAGAGAGTCAAAGGGTTAAGTTTTTGCAGTCGGTGGATAGCGTGCGGGAGTCAAAGGGTTAAAAGATATTTATTTTCTTTAATTGCCTTTTTCCCAAAGACAACTCTTGTTTCGCTGTAGGAACTTTAACCCTTCGACTTCTGCACCCTTTCAGCCAGCATCCTGCATCATCAATTATGCTAGCAAAGCAAAAACTTAACCCTTTGATTCCCTCACCATATCCATTTGCTTCCTGCGGGAAGCTGTGGATAGGATGAGAGAGTCAAAGATTTAAGGTTTTGCGGTCAGTGAATAGAATGTGGGAGTCAAAGGGTTAATATAGGTTGAGTGTATCGTGCGAGGGACGATTGGAACCCGGGTTCCTTGCGTCTTAGGCAGGTGTTCTAAACCAGTAGGCCACACAATCCAAACAGACAAAAAGATAAAAAGAAAAGAAAAAAGAAATGAAAGAAAGAAAGAAAGAATGAAACCAATAGACCACACGATCCAACCAGACAAAACGATATAAACGAAAGAAAGAAAGAAAGAAAGAAAGTAAGAAAGAAAGAAAGTAAGAAAGAAAGAAAGTAAAGTAAGAAAGAAAGAAAGAAAGAAGTAAGAAAGAAAGTAGAAAGAAAGAAAGAAAGAAAGTAAGAAAGAAAGTAAGAAATAAGAAAGAAAGAAGAAAGAAGTAAGAAGAAAAGAAAGTAAGAAAGAAAGAAGAAAGAAAGAAAGAAGAAAAAGAAAGAAAGAAAGAAAGAAAGAAAGAAAGTAAGAAAGAAAGAGAAGAAATAAGAAAGAAAGAAGAAAGAAAGAAAGAATAAGAAAGAAAGAAAGAAAGAAAGAAGAAAGAAAGAAAGTAAGAAAGAAAGTAAGAAAGAAAGAAAGAAAGAAAGAAGTAAGAAAGAAGAATAAGAAAGGAAGAAAGAAAGAAAGAAAGTAAGAAAGAAAGAAGAAAGTAAGAAAGAAAGAAAGAAGAAGAGAAGAAAGAAGAAAGAAAGAAAGTAAAGAAAGAAAGTAAGAAAGTAAAGAAAGAAAGAAAGAAAGAAAGTAAGAAAGAAGTAAAAAGAAAGAAAGAAAGAAGAAGAAAGTAAGAAGAAAGAAAGAAAGTAAGAAAGAAAGAAAGAAAGAAAGAAAGTAAAGAAAGAAGAAAGAAAGAAAGAAAGAAAGAAAGTAAGAAGAAGAAGAAAGAAGAAAGAAAGAAAAAGAAGAAGAAAGAAAGAAAGAAAGAAAGAAAGTAAGAAAGAAAGGAAGAAAGAAGAAAGAAAGAGAAGAAAGAAAGAAAGAAATAAGAAGAAGAAAGAAAGAAAGAAGAAAGAAAGAAAGTAAGAAAAAGTAAGAAAGAAAGAAAGTAAGAAAGAAAGAAAGTAAGAAAGAAAGAAGAAAGAAAGTAAGAAAGAAAGAAGAAAGAAAGAAAGTAAGAAAGAGAAGAAAGGAAAGAAAGAAAGAAAGAAAGAAGAAAGATAAAAAGAAAGAAAGAAAGAAAGAAAGAAGAAGAAGAAAGAAAGGAAGAAAGAAAGAAAGAAAGAAAGAAAGAAAGAAAGAAAGAAGAAGAAAGAAAAGAAAGTAAGAAAAGAAAGTAAGAAAGAAAAGAAGAAGAGAAAGAAAGAAAGAAAGAAAGAAAGAAGAAAGAAAAAAAAGAAAGAAAGAAAGTAAGAAAGAAAGTAAGAAAGAAAGAAAGAAAGAAAGAAAGAAAGAAAGAAAGTAAGAAAGAAAGAAAGAAAGAAAGTAAAAAGAAAGAAAGAAAGAAAGAAAGAAAAAGAAAGAAAGTAAGAAAGAAAGAAGAAAGAAAGAAAGAAAGAAAGAAAGAAAGTAAGAAAGAAAGAAAGAAAGAAAGTAAGAAAGAAAGAAAGAAAGAAAGAAAGAAAGTAAGAAGAAAGAAGAAAGAAAGAAAGAAAGAAAGAAAGAAAAGAAAGAAAGAAAAAGAAAGAAAGAAAAGAAAGAAAGAAGAAGAAAGAAAGTAAAGAAAGAAAAAAGAAGAAAGAAAGAAAGAAAGAAAGAAAGAAGAAAGAAAGAAGAAAGAAAGAAAGAAAGAAGAAAGTAAGAAGAAAGAAAGAAAGAAAGAAAGAAAGAAGAAAGAAAAGAAAGAAAGAAAGAAAAAAAAGAAAGAAAGAAGGAACAAAGGAACAAGCTAATAAAGAAAGGCATGATCGATTTTTTTCTGTCATTCATGGAGGGTATGTTTCCTCTAGTTAGATTGATAGTGAGCAATAGACAATGAAGCTGGGATAGGGTGGGGTGGGGTGGGGGTGGGGGGTTGGGGTTGGGGTAGGGGTGGGGGTGGGGTTAGGGGGTTGGGGTAGGGGTAGGGGTGGGGGTTCGGGTAGGGGTGGGGGAATATCAAATGTCCAGGGTAGCGTTGATTAGCCGGTGTCTGGATAAATTATTCACTCGCTTGCTTATGTTTCCTCACGTAGGCACAGAGAAACACATTCGTACACACCGACCACTCACAGAAACATACCGTCTAACAAACACACACAAGGAAAACAAGCACGCAAGCAAAGAAGCAAGCAAGCAAGCAAGCAAGCAAAAACAAATGAACCTGAACATACAAACAGACAGAGAACCAATGAATATGACTATGAATGACTATGACTATGAATGACTATGGATGACTATGAATGACTATGACTATGATGACTATGACTATGAAGATGACTATGGATATAACCGACTGACTATGACTATGAATGACTATGACTATGAATGACTATGACTATGACTGAGACTAATGACATATGAATGACATGACTATGAATGACATGGCTATGAATGACTATGACTATGAATGACTATGACTGATGAATGGGCTATGACTATGACTGATGACTATGAATGACTATGACTATGAATGAACATGACTATGAATGACTATGAATGACTATGACTACGAATGACTATGACTATGAATGACTATGACTATGATGACTATGAATGACTATGACTATGAATGACTATGACTATGATGACTTATGGACTATTAATGACTATGACTATGAATGATTATGACTATGGATGACTATGACTATGAATGATATGAATGACTATGAATGACTATGAATGACTATGACTATGACTATGGATGACTATGACTACGAATGAATATGAATATTGACTATGAATGAATAATGACTATGACTATGAATGATTATGACTATGACTATGAATGAATGTGACTGTGACTATGAATATGAATATGACTATGACTATGAATGACTATGAATGATATGACTATGATGATTATGACATGAATGAACATGACTGAATGAATATGACTATGAATGACTATGACTATGAATGAATATGACAATGAATGAATATGACTATGAATGAAATGACTATGAATGACTATGATTGAATGACTATGACTATGAATGACTATGACTATGAATGACTATGACTATGATGACATGACTATGAATGACTTATGACTATGAATGACTATGACTATATGAATGACTATGACTATGAATGACTATGACTATGAATGAACTATGACTATGACTATGATATGATATGACTATGACTATGAATGAACTATGACTGAATGACTATGACTATGAATGAATGACTATGACTATGATGACTATGACTTGAATGAACTGATGAATGAATATGACTATGAATGACTATGACTATGAATGAACATGACTGAATGAATATGACTATGATGACTATGACTATGACTTATGAATGACTATGATGACATGACTATGACTATGAATGAAATGACTATGAATGATATGACTATGAATGACTATGACTATGAATGAATATGACATATGAATATGACTATGATATGAACATGACTAGGATGAATTATGACTATGAATGAATATGACTGATGACTATGACATGAATGAAATGACATGAATGACTATGACTATGACTATGAATGACTATGACTATGATATGAATGGACTATGACTATGAATGACTATGACTATGAATGAATAACTATGACTATAGACTATGAAACTATGACTGATGATATGACTATGAATGACTATGACATGACATGAATGACTATGAATGACTATGACTATGAATGACTATGACTATGAATGAAATACTATGAACTATGAATGAATATGACTATGAATGAACATGACTATGAATGAACTATGACTATGAATGAATATGACATGAATGACTATATATGACATGAACATGACTATGATATGATGAATGAACTATGACTATGAATGAACATGACTATGAATGAACATGACTATGAATGACTATGACTATGAATGACTATGACTATGAATGACTATGACTATGAATGAATATGACTGAATGATATGACTATGACTCTATGAATGAACATGATATGAATGATATGACTATGACTATGATATGAATGAATATGACTATGATATATGACTATGACTATGAATGACTATGACTATGAATGAACATGACTATGAATGACATGACTATGAATGACTATGACTATGAATGACTATGACTATGAATGACTATGACTAATGAATGACTATGACTATGAATGACTATGACTATGAATGAATATGACATGAATGACTATGACTATGAATGAACTATGACTATGAATGAAATGACTGAATGATACAATGAACATGACTATGACTATAATGACGACTATTACTAGAATGACATGACCTGAATGACTTGACTATGAATGACTATGACTATGAATGAACATGACTGATGACTATGACTATGAATGACATGACTATGAATGAACATGACTATGAATGAACATGACTGAATGAAATGACATGATGACTATGACTATGAATGAACATGACTATGAATGAATATGACTGAGATGACATGAATGACTATGAATGACATGACTATGAATGAACATGACTATGAATGAACATGACTGATGAATGACTATGACTTGAATGAACATGAATGAATGATATGAGATGATATGACTGAATGAATGAATGACATGAATGACATGACTATGAAGATGAAGACATGAAGACTATGAATGAATATGACTAGAATGACTAGACTATGACATGAATGACATGACTAGAATGACATGACTATGAATGAAATGACATGAGATGACTGATGAGACATGAAGAATGAACATGACTAGAATGAACATGACTATGAATGAACATGACTATGAATGAACATGACTAGAATGAATGACATATGACATGACATGATGATGACTATGAATGAATGACTGAATGATGAAGATGAACATGACTATGAATGAACATGACTATGATGAAGGAATGACTATGATAGATGAACATGACTATGAATGAATATGACCGATGAATGACTATGACTGAACTGACTAATGACGACTATGAATGAACATGACTATGAATGACATGACTATGAATGAGACAATGACTATGAATGAATATGACATGAATGAATATGACATGAATGAACATGACTATGAATGACATAGACTATGAATGAATATGACATGAATGACTATGACTATGAATGAATGTGACTATGAATACTATGACTATGACTATGAATGATTTCTTTAATCTTACATGAAATGATCAACGTGACGCTTGAAAATGATGACTATGATAGGACAGTGCTGATTATTGCGTGAAGTGAGATGATGATGAGGAGGAGATGGTAGTGAGATGAACATGATATGAATGAATTGAGATGAATGACTAGACTATGAATGAGACATGAGCAGATGAGAATGACTGAATGAATACGACATGATGAGACGGGATGAATGAGACAGATATGATGTGCATGGAGATGACTGGTGATATGATGACGATGACATGAATGTATGATGATGATATGAGAGAGAGAGAAGTAGAGAGAGAGACAGACAGATGACAGAACAGACAGAGAGGAAGAGAGAGACAGACAGAGACAGACATGAAGACATAGACATGACAGAGACAGACAGACGAGACGACAGACAGAGAGGAGAGAGACGAGAGAAGAAGTAGACAGAGAGAAGAGACAGAGACAGACAGACTGAGAGACATGAGACAGATACAAGAGAGAGAAATGATGAGAATAGACCAGGAATGATGAGATGAACAGAGAACAACTATGAGAGGAATAGAGAGACAATGATATGATTGTCAAC
>CM060313.1:7362709-7397709 GCA_030674185.1 Monoplex corrugatus | reverse complement strand
CGGCTCTGACCGGCTTTTGCCCAAAGATGAGCGTACAGTGGGCTCATTGGGAAGATGGGACCACACAGTCGAGTCTCATCCACTTTACGGATGCGGCGTTTAGGGTGTTGCTCAAATTTTCTTTCCAGCACCGCAGGTGTCAGTATCTCTCGGGCCTGGTTGACGCCAGGACCGGATATATCATGATAGTAAGCGTAGAGTACGGCCCTGTCAGACAGTCTCAATCCTAGATGGATCTCCATATCATCACGATTCTCATCCTCATCGTCATCATTATCTTCGCATTGTAAAAAACTGCCAGTTTCGGTGTCCTTATTTAAGTGGCGTAGAAAAATTGGAGCTAAATAGCAAGAAGAATGAAGTCATGGTAATCAGTAAAAAAACCATAAAATCCCCTCATGCAAAATAATAGTAAACGGCACAACCTTGAGACAGGTTGACAAGTTTAAGTATCATCTCACCAGACGGCAGATGCACATCAAAATAGCCAGCAGAATCGGCAAACCAAAACAGCATTCAAGAAGATGAAAAGCATTCTTATTAACAAATGCCTATCAAGTAAGATCAGGGAAAAGAGTTCTTGAATGTTATATAGAACCGATAATGTTATACGGTAGTGAGTCGTCGACAAGCAAAGCCAGAACAAGATTGAGGCAGCCGAGATGTAGTTTCTAATAAGAGTGTTGAGAGTTCCATGGACAGCAAAGAAAACAAACGAGACAGTCTTCATGGAGGCAGACACAAGAAGATCAGTGATAAGGAAGTTTAGGAAAAGACAGGCAACAGTTATAGGCCATGTTATGAGGAAAGGGGAATTAGAGCACCAGGTCACAACAGGAAAGGTGGAGGGAAAGAGAGCATCAGGTAGACCAAGGAGAAAATATTGGACGGACTTACAAAGTGGCTGAAGACAGAGAGGATGGAAGATGTGCTTGTGGTATCAAGGGATAGATACATATGGAGGGCCATGATCGCCAACGCCATGTGGTGAGGCACTTGATGATGATGATGATGACGTCATGTTTTGAACGCTGCTTTAGCTTGGCCAGCAGAAATGGCCTTAAGCTTGGACATCAACCTATAAGCTGACCATGTCCTGAGGTCTTACCAAGCCTATGTTTGTTTTCCTGATACTATCATATGGTACCGTGACCATTTCAAAACACAACAGGACGAAGGTGAAATGCCACACTGCTCCTGCTCTTTCGCTGTACATAAATCTGAGTTTCGTGTCCAGTAGGAGTCTTTTGTGTCGGCAGTTTGTCAAGTATCGGGCAAATGGATTTCTATGTGCTACGTTTATCGTAACGGTATTCTCGCTTGTTGGCTTAAAATGAGAATAAACACTTGAGAATGGAGGAAGCGTTTCTCCGATAATTGAAAGCTGGGGATCACAATGGGATTTCTATCTGGTGGGGAACTTAGTGGTGACATCAAGGGCTTTTATCCATGCACTTTGGTTAGTACCTACAAAACCTTGCGAATATAATAGAAAAAAAAGCCAAAACAGCATTCAAGAAGATGAAAAGCATTCTTACCAACAAATGCCTATCAATTAACGTCAGAAGAGAGTTCTTGAATGTTGTATAGAACCGATACTTTCACACGGTTGTGAGGCGTGGACAGTCAACACGCAAAGTCAGAACAAAATTGAGGCAGCCGAAATGTGGTTTCTAAGAAGAATGTTGAGAGATCCATGGACAGCAAAGAAAACAAAGGAGACAGTCTTGATGGAGGCAGACACAAGAAGATCATTGATAAGGAAGATTAGGAAAAGACAAGCAACATTTATAGGCCATTTTATGACGAAACGGGAATTAGAGCACCTGGTCACAATAGAAAGGTGGAGGGAAAGAGAGCACCAGGTAGACCCAGGGAGAAAATATTGGACGGACTTGCAGGGTGGCTGAGGACAGAGAGGGTGGAAGATGTGCTTGCGGCAACAAGGGATAGATGCATGTGGAGGGCCATGATCGCCATCGCCATGCGGCAGGGCACATGATGATAATGATAATGATAATGATTGCTCTACTATTTGTATTAAAACAACAGCAGATAGGAGACTGCAACAAAATTAACATGCAAACAAAAAATTAACATTAAAACACAGTAGGCATTGAGGCATGGAATAATCATGATGAGGACAAGGAATAGAATCAAAAGAGAAATAGCAGAAGAACAGTGTGGATTTGTGGAAGGGAAAGGAACTATTAATGCCATATACACCCAAAGAACTATCATAGAGAGGTCAATTGAGATGAAGAAGGATTTGTATTTATGCTTTGTTGACTATACCAAGGCTTTCGATTGGGTACGACATGAAGAATTGATCAACCAACTGGAGAGACTCAATGTTGATGGAAAAGATCTACGAATAATCAGGAATATGTACTGGGAACAAACAGCTGCAATGAGAATAGAAAACAATATAAGCTCTTTCCAAAACATCAAAAGAGGAGTCAGACAGGGTTGTATTTTGTCATCAGATCTGTTTTCACTATACAGCGAAAACATCATGAGAAACCTAGAAGAAGACCCTGGATTAAAGTTTGGAGGGAAAATGATAACATTCGGTACGCAGATGACACCGTGCTAATTGCAGAAAATGAAAGGGACCTACAAAACCTTGTGAATATACTAGAAATAGAAAGCAAAGGTAAGGGTTGGAACTAAACAGCAGGAAGACTGAAGTCATGGTGATCAGTAAAAAACATGAAATCCCCTCATGCAAAATAACAGCAAATGGCACAACCTTGACACAGGTTAATAAGTTCAAATACCTGGGAACGGTCATTTCATCAGACGGCAGAGGCACATCGGAAATAGCTGGCAGAATCGGCCAAGCCAAAACAGCATTCAAGAAGATGACAAGCATTCTTACCAACAATGCCTATCAATTAACCTCAGAAAGAGAGTCCTTGAATGTAATATAGAACCAATACTGTTGTATGGATGCGAGGCGTGGGCAGTCAGCAAGCAAAGCCAGAGCAAGATTGAGGCAGCCGAGAAGTGGTTTCTCAGAAGAATGTTGAGAGTTTCATGGACAGCAAAGAAAACAAACGAGACAGTCTTGATGGAGGCAGACACAAGTAGGTCACTCATAAGGAAGATTAGGAAAAGACAGGCAACATTTATAGGCCAGTTTATGAGGAAGGGGGATTTGGAGCACCTGGTCACAACGGGAAAGCTGGAGGGAAAGAGAGCACTAGGTAGACCCAGGGAGAGAATGCTGGACGGACTTGCAGAGTGGCTGGGGATGAGGAGGGTGTGGGAGATGCTCGGGGCAACGAGAGATAGAGATGGGTGGAAGTCCATGGTCGCCAACGCCATGCAGCAGGGCACCTGATGATGATGATGATGAGGCATTGAGCATGGAAAATAAGACAATTGATAACGTACTTATAAAAGAATATACAGTCATGTATACATGTATTCGAATGCATGCGTGCATGTTGTGTGTGTGTGTCTGTGTGCATGTGTTGTGTTTGTGTGTGTGTATGTGTGTGTGTGTGTGTGTGTGTGTGTGTGTGTGTGTGTGTGTGTGTGTGTGTATGTGTGTGTTGTGTATATGCGTGGCGTGTGTGTGTGAGTGTGTGTGTGTGTTTGTGTGAGAGAGAGTCACAGAGAGAGAAAGAGAAAGAGAGAGAGAGGCACACACACACACACACAGAGCGCGCATATATTGGTGTGTGTGTGTATGTGTTTGTTTGAGTGTTTGTGTGTTTGTGTGTTTGAGTGTTGTGTGTGTGTGTGTGAGTCAGAGAGAAAGAAGGAGAGAGAGAGAGAGAGAGCGCGCGCATATATTGGTGTGTGTGTATGTGTTTGTTTGTGTGTTTGAGTGTGTGTGTGTATGTATTTGTATGTATGTAGTGTATGTATGTATGTATGTATGTATGTTGTGTGTGTGTGTGTGTGTGTGTGTGTGTGAGTGCGTGCGTGTTTATGTGTGTTTTGTGTGGGTGGGTGTATTGTGTGGCTGTGATGTGTATATATGTGTATGTTATATGTGTTGTATATGTTTGTTGTGTGTGTGTGTGTGTGGTGTGTGTGTGTGTGTGTGTGTGTGTGTGTGTGTGTGTGTATGTGTATGTGAGAATATGTGTGTGTCTGTGCTCACGCATGCGTGTGTGCATGCGTGTATGCATATTGATAACAAACGTGTTACTCGCTCAAATAGCCATGATCGCATGCACACACACTCAAGTCAGACCGTTTTTCTTAAGCTACCCAAGCATCTGATCTGATCAGACTTGAATGTCTGTCTAATTCTCTCCATAAAACATTCTCAATATTCTGTCATTTTCCTCTCCGCTTGATTGCAATCCACGTTTTGATTGGTCCGCGATAAGGAAACACTCGCGTAGGAATCTCGAGCAATAAACAAGAGCAAACGTTTTTGTTTTTTTTATATTTTATTTCCTTGTTACTACGTTTTCTATCGTAGTCCACTTACATGTATAAGTGCCTACTCAATGAAGTGAGGAGATCACGCCGTTATTACTTGTCGCTGCTATGTTGTATTTATCTTTTTTTTCCCCCACACTATGTTTTGATTTACAATGTTGTGTTGAAGTAACGTTAACTTTGCAGGAAATTACACCGATGAAATCAACAGATAAGATAACAGGTAACAGATAACAGATAACAGACTACAGATAGCAGGTAACAGGTAACAGATGATAGATGACAGATAACTGGTAATAGGTGACATGACAGATAACAGTGACAGATAACAGATGACAGATAACTGGTAACAGATGAGAGATAACTGGTAACAGATAACAGGTAACAGATAACAGGTAACAGGTAACAGGTAACAGATGATAGATGACAGATAATTGGTAATAGGTGACATGACAGATAACAGGTAACAGGTAACAGATGATAGATAACAGGTAACAGGGTGACAGGTAACAGATGACAGATAACTGGTAACAGATGACAGATAACTGGTAACAGATAACAGGTAACAGGTAACAGTTAACAGATGATAGATGACAGATAATTGGTAATAGGTGACATGACAGATAACAGGTAACAGGTAACAGATGATAGATAACAGGTAACAGGTGACAGGTAACAGATGACAGATAACTGGTAACAGATGACAATAACTGGTAACAGATAACCGGTAACAGATAACAGGTAACAGGTAACAGTAACAGGTAACAGATGATAGATGACAGATAATTGGATAGGTACATGACAGATAACAGTAACAGTAAAGTGATAGATACAGGTAACAGGTGACAGTAACAGATGACAGATAACTGGTAACAGATGACAGATAACTGGTAACAGATAACAGGTAACAGGTAACAGATAACGGGTAACAGGTAACAGATGGAAAGATAACAAGTAACAGATGAACAGATAATGGATGACAGGATAACAGATGAAGATAACGGATAACAGATGAAGGCTAACAGATAACAGATGACAGATGATAGATGACAGATAACAAATAAAGATAACAGGTAACAGATGGCAGATAACATGTGACAGATGACAGATAGCAGATAAATAAATAGCAGATAACAGATAATATGTAATAGATGACAATAACAAATAAAGGATAATAGATACAGGTGACAGATAATATGTACAGATGACAGATAGCAGGTAACAAATAAAGATAACAGATAATGTATAACAGATGAAAGATAACAGATAAAAATAATAGATAACAGATGACAGATAACTAATGATGTGCTGACAGCAAAAACCAACAGGTAACAGATCATAGATAAGGTAACAAGGAAAAGAAGTAAAATAACAGGTAACAGATAACAGAAACAGATAAAAATAACAGATGACAGATCACAGTCACAGATCAAAGGTCACCAAAAAACAGAAAATATATAATAGATTACAGACAACAGGTAACAGGTAATAGGTAACAGGTAACAGTAATAGGTAATAGGTAAGAGATAACAGTAACAGGTAACAGATAATAGGTAACAGTAATAGGTAATAGGTAAGAGATAAGAAGTAACAGGTAACAGATAATAGGTAACAGTAATAGGTAATAGGTAAGAGATAACAGGTAACAGGTAATAGGTAACAGTAATAGGTAATAGGTAAGAGATAACAGGTAACAGGTAACAGGTAACAGTAATAGGTAATAGGTAAGAGATAACAGGTAACAGGTAATAGGTAACAGGTAATAGGTAATAGGTAAGAGATAACAGGTAACAGGTAACAGGTAACAGTAATAGATAATAGGTAAGAGATAACAGGTAACAGATAATAGGTAACAGGCAATAGGTAATAGGTAAAAGACAACGGGTAACACGTAACAGGTAACAGATAATAGATAACAGGTAATAGGTAATAGGTAAGAGATAACAGGTAACAGGTAACAGATAATAGGTAACAATTAATAGGTAAGAGATAACAAATAACAGATAACAGGTAGCAGACAACAGGTTACAGGAAACATGACAGATAACAGGTAACATAAGAGATAACAGATAACAGATAGCAGATAACAGGTAAGGGTAACCAGTAATAGATAACAGGTAAGTGGTAACGGGTAACAAACAAGAGGCAAGTGGTAACAGATATCAGGTAACAGGCAAAGGTAACAGGTAACAGATAAAAAAGGTGAGTGGTAACAGATATCAGGTAACAGTAGGGGTGTGAAGCGGTAGAGACCTCAACCTTTTTCGTGGAGTCCACAGTCAAAGTGGCGACGAGGTCAGCACAACTGATTGGGGGATAGTGGGTTCGAATCCTCATCACTCAAAAAATAATTTTGGAATTTGTTTTTTACCCCGACTGGCTTACTATCTGGAGTTGAGTGTGGTATGGACTCACTGGGAAGACTGGGACCACACAGTCGAGTCTCATCCAGTTTCTTTGTTTTTTCTTTTTTTGTGTGTGGATCATTGAGGACGTTGTTCAGATTTGCTGACCAACACTGCAGGTGTCTGTATCTCACAGGCCTGGTTGACACACCAGGACACATGGTGACAGCGAACGTTGAGTATAGCCCTGTCACTCTGTTTCAATCATAGATAGAACTCCATAGTATCGTTATTATAATTACAATATTTAATAATAATTACAATATTTATATAGCGCAAAATCTTGATAAAATCAAATCTAAGCGCTGAAGCAGACACACACGCAAGCACGCACGCACGCACGCACACACACGCACGCACACACACACACACACACACACATACACACACACACACACGCATGGCTATAAATGGGGAGAAAGAATAAAAGCAATAAAAGCAAGAATAAAAGCAATGGAAAATTATAGAGAGCATAGCATATACAATTATATATTATAACCATGTGATTCCCTCCGAGCGGAGACAGGCTGCAGAGGGGGGGGGGGGGGGGGGGGGGGGGGGGGGGGGGGTTGAGTGAAGTTAGGATTTTATGCGGAGGAGAAAAGGTGAGTTTTGAGAGCGGACTTGAAGGAGACAAAAGTAGGTTGCTGACGGACTGAGAGAGGAAGTTTGTTCCAGGAGAGTGGACCAGAAACAGAGAAGGCTCGTGGACCATAGGTATTGAGCTTAGTGCGTGGAAAGCGAAAAGTCAGAGGATCGGAGGCAGAGCGGAGGGAAGATAGATATCAAGTAGGCTTGACAGGTAATCGGGGGCTGCGTTATTGAGGCTTTTGTAGCACATGGTGTCTAGTTTGTACTGTATGCGCTTAGATACAGGGAGCCAGTGAAGTTGTGCCAGGAGAGGAGATATGTGGTCAGCTTTTTTCTTTTTGAGTACAAGGCGTACATTAGACACACAGACACACAGACATACACATAGGTGCACAGACACACACACACACACACACACACACACCACACACACACACACACACACACACACACAAAACACAACACACACACAGTACACACACACCACGGCACACACACACAACACACACACAGAGACATAGATACACAACACACAGACACACCACAACACACATAGACATCACAGACACACACACACACACACATAAACACATACACCACACACACTCACACACACACGCAACACACACCACACACACACAAACACAAAACACACACACACACACACACACACACACACACACACACAACACACAACAGCCACACACACAAACACACACACACACAGCACAGAACACACACACACACAAAACACACACACCAACACACACACACACACACACAAAACACACACCACAGACAGACAACACACACACACAGACAAAACACACAACACACACAGACACAACACACACACACAAACACCACACACACACACACACACACACCACACAACACACACACACAGAACACACACACAGACACACAAAACAACACAACACACACACACAACACCCACACCACACACACACAACACTCACACACGAAAAAAAAATGTACCGGATTCTGTGGCCTTCATTGTGACCTCAGTTTCAGTGGGTACAGAGCGGTGTTGGAGACCCGAAATGAACGGCAGGAGGGTTGGGGGGGGGGGGGGGGGGGGGAGGGAGGGAGAGTGAGGTAGGGGAGGGAGGGAGGGGGATAGTGACGCACGGAGCGTGTGGAACTTGACACAGACACAAAAAGGTTACATTCAACATTAACTGGGTAATGCCCATCTCTCCACCGTTATTCCTTTTTCCTGACCCAAACCTCAAAAAAATCATGTACCCGTCCACAACTGGGTAGACTGCTGAAGGTCAAGGCTGCCAGCACTAAGTCTTTTTCACTGGCCACTAAAGCCAAGCTAAAACAGCATTCAAGAAGATGAAAAGCGTTCTTACCAACAAACGCCTATCAATTAACATCAGGAAGAGAGTCCTTGAGTGTTATACAGAACCGCTAGTGTTGTGCGGATGTGAAGCGTGGAAAGTCAACACGCGAAGTCAGAGCAAGATTGAGGCAGCTGAAATGTGGTTCCTAAGAAGAGTGTTAAGAGTTCCATGGATAACATTAAGAGTTCCATGGATAACAAAAGAAAACAAATGAGACAGTCTTGAAAGAAGCAAACACAAAAGAACAGTAATGAAGAAGATTAGGAAAAAGCACAAAATAGATCCAGGGAGAAAATATAAGTTTTGTAGAGTGGATAGGGACAGAGAGAATGGCAGATGTACTTGCAGCAACAAAAGGTAGATTCGCACGGAGGGCCATTGATACACTTGCAGCGACATAAGATACATTCGTACAGAGGGCCATGATCGCCAATGCCATGTGGCATGGCACATGATATGATATGTCTGAAACAGGTCCTCAGTACCTCTGTGACATTCTGAACATCTATACACCTTGCAGAAGACTCCGTTCCTATTCTTATTCTAGACTTTTTGTTTTCCAGCTTTCAAATATGATGTTTTAGTCAATGTAAATTAGCTTACCAAGGTCTGGTGGTATGGAAAGAAGTCTCTGTCTACATTACACATTCAGCTTCACTCAGATCACTTTATTCCAATCTGCTCTGAAAACTCTTCTGTTGGGTAAGTGTGCATCTAGTTTTATTTTACCTTTTGGTTGTATTATAAACTGATTAAATTTGTGTTACAATTGGTAGAATATATGCATACACATGCATACACACGTACATACGTACATACGTACATACGTCATACATACATACATCATACATACATACATACATACATATATACATACATACATACATACATACATGCGTGCATACATACATGCATACATACATAGATACACGTACATACATACATACATAACATAACATAACATATAAATACACACACGCAAACACACACATGTAGACACATGCACACACGCTCACACACATACACGCACACACACACACACACACACAAAAGAACACAAACACACACAAGGACACACACACACACAAGGACACACACACAAAGACACACACAAGGACACACACACACACAAGGACACACACAATGACACACACACAAAGACACACACAAGGACACACACACAAACGACACACACAAAGGACACACACAAAGAACAACACACACAAGGACACACACAACACACAAAGGACATACACACAAGGACACACACAGAAGGACACACACACACAAGGACACACACACACAAAGGACACACACACACACAAAGGACATACACACACAAGGACACACACACAAGGACACACACACATACAAGGACACACACACAAGGACACACACACAAGGACACACACACACACACAAAGGACACACACACACAAGGCACACACACACACAAAGGACACAACACACAAGGACACACACACATGGACACACACACAAGGACACACACACACAAGGACACACACACAAGGACACACACACAAGGACACACACACAAGGACACACACACAAGGACACACACACACAAGGACACACACACACAAGGACACACACACAAGGACACACACACAAAGGACACACACACACAAGGACACACACACAAGGACACACACACACACAAGACAAGGACACACACACACACAAGGACACACACACAAGGACACACACACACAAGGACACACACACACAAGGACACACACACAACACACAGGACACACACACACATAAGGACACACACACACAAGGACACACACACACATAAGGACACACACACACACAAGGACACACACACACCACAAGGACACACACACACAAGGACACACACACACATAAGGACACACACACACACAAGGACACACACACAAGGACACACACACACACAAGGACACACACACACAATGACACACACACACACACACAAGGACACACACACACAAGGACACACGCACAAGGACACACGCACAAGGACACACACACACAAGGATACACGCACAAGGACACACACACAAGGACACACACACACACAAGGACACACACACACAAGAACACACATACACAAGGACACACACACACAATGACACACCACACACAAGGACAAACACACACAAGGACACATACACACAAGAACATACACAAGGACACACACACAAGAAACACACACACAAGGACACACACACACAATGACACACACACAAGGACAAACACACACAAGGACACACACACACAAGGACACACACACACAAGAACAACACAAGGCACACACACACACAAGGACACACACACAAGGACACACACACACACACAAGGACACACACACAATGACACACACACGCACACAAGGACACACACACACCAAGGACACACACACACACACAAGGACACACACACACAATACACACACACACACACACAAGGACACACACACAAGGAACACACACAAGGACACACACACACAAGGACACACACACACAAGGACACACACACACAGGACACACACACAAAGGACACACACACACAAGGACACACACACACACAAGGACACAAGGACACACACACACACACAACACACACACACACACAACACACACAACACACACACACAAGGACACACACACAAGGACACACACACAAGACACACACACACAAGGAACACACACACACACAAGACACACACACAAGGACACACACACACCACACAAGGACCACACACAACACACAAAGGACACACACACACAAGGACACACAACCGACACACACACAAACACACCACACAAGGACACACACACACACAAGGAACACACACACACAAGGACACACACACACAAGGACACACACACACAAAGACACATCACACAACACAAGACACACCACACACACACACAAAGACACACACACACACACAAGACACACACACACACCAAAGGACACACACACACACACAAGGACCACACACAGACACACACAAGGACACACACACACAAGGACACACACACAATGATACACAACAAAGGTCACACACACCACACTCACACACACACAAGACACACACACACACACACACAAGGACACACGCACACACAAGGACACACACACAATACACACACACACACACACACACACAAGGACGTACACACATGCACACACACACACATACAATAACAGACACACGCACAAAAGGACACATACGCACACACACAAGGACACAAACACAGACACACACAGACACAGACCCAGACAGGCAGACAGACACACACAACAGACACACACAGACACAGACACACAGACACACAGAGACACAGACACACAGAGACAGAGCACACACACAACACACACACACACAACACACACACACACACACACACACACATACACACACAAGAAAGATTAAAATAATGAAGTGACAGGAATGAAAAACACCGTCTTCGCACAGCCAATTTATTCAGCAAGGAAACAATTCAACTAAACCAAATCAACCACCCAACCAACCACCCAACCACCCACCCACCCAACCAACCCACCCTCTCTACCTAAGAAACCAACAGGCCAGGTAAATCCAATTCTGTCTCACACCTGTTCGACTGACAAACACGAAATCTGTATGAAATTTTGTCAGTCAGGTAAGTCGTTGATGACTGCGACGCTTTGTGTAGCGAGGCACGAAAAGGATTAAGCTACCTAACACACAGCACGACTACCTTTAGCGGAATCACTTTCAGAACCCTCTCTCTCCCAACCCCATCCCCTTCCCTCTCCCCCCCCTCCTGTCCCAATCCACCCACCCACACACACACACACACACACACACACACACACACACACACACACACACACACACACACACCTCTTCTCTCAGTTCGGTTGGAAGCCCACGAAGCAGAAAGTCTTATCTGTGCCCAGCTAGCCTAACAGAAAAGCCTGAAACTATTATTGCGAGTAAACTAGGCTTAGCTCGTGAGCAAAGGCAGTTCTAGACACTCGCAATGGCTTCACGCGAGATCGGTCGGTGCATGCGTGCGTGCGTGTCTGTCTCTCTTTTGTCCGTGTGTGTGTGTGTGTGTGTGTGTGTGTGTGTGTTGTGTGTGTGTGTGTGTGTGTGTGTGTGTGTGTGTGTGTGTGTGTGTGTGTGTGTGTGTGTGTGTGTCTGATCGTGCGTGGCTTAGCATACACATACATACATACATACATACATACACGCACACACACATTGGGGTTTCTGTCTTCAGTCGGTTTGGCTTTTTGGCGAGGTCTTGTAATTGTATGATACTTGTCGTTCAGTCCTGAGTCGCCTCGAGAGAGTGTGTGCGTGTGTGTTTGTATAACAATGCTCTTGAGGACAAGTTGTGAGCGCTAGTGTCAGTGTTTTTTGTGTGTCTTTTTTGTCTTGGACTTAAAAAAAAATTGGTGTGGTGGTAGTAGTGGTGACCATGACACTGACATTGTGCGATGCGATAGCAGGTGCTATCAGTCTGGTTCAGTCGAGATGAGACTTGTAGTGTCGTAAACGTGGTTTGTTTTGACCCCCTCATCAAAAAAAAAAAAAAGAAAAAAAAAAAAAAAAAAAAAAAATGCGTGTGCAACCGTTGTGTAAAGTTTGGTGTTATTACTACGTTCACGAAAATGTGGCAAAAAATTGCGCAAATACCAATGTGCTAATGATAAACTGAGTTTTTGTGTAAGGACTTTTAAACTCTCAGGTACCTGTCGAAGAAACAGCGTGATAATTTTCCATGATTAGCGTGATAATTTTCCTTGATTAGCGCGATAATTTTTTCCTTGATTAGTGTGACACTTTTCCATGATTAGCGTGATAATTTTCCTTGATTAGCGTGATAATTTTCCTTGATTAGCGTGATTATTTTCCTTGATTAGCGTGATAATTTTCCTTGATTAGCGTGATAATTTTTCCTTGATTAGCGTGATAATTTTCCATGATTAGCGTGATAATTTTCCTTGATTAGTGTGATAATTTTCCTTGATTAGCGTGATAATTTTCCTTGATTAGTGTGATAATTTTCCTTGATTAGTGTGACACTTTTCCTTGATTAGTGTGACACTTTTCCTTGATTAGTGTGATAATTTTCCTTGATTAGTGTGATAATTTTCCTTGATTAGTGTGATAATTTTCCTTGATTAGTGTGATAATTTTCCTTGATTAGCGTGATAATTTTCCTTGATTAGTGTGATAATTTTCCTTGATTAGTGTGATAATTTTCCTTGATTAGCGTGATAATTTTCCTTGATTAGTGTGATAATTTTCCTTGATTAGTGTGACACTTTTCCTTGATTAGTGTGACACTTTTCCTTGATTAGTGTGATAATTTTCCTTGATTAGTGTGATAATTTTCCTTGATTAGTGTGACACTTTTCCTTGATTAGTGTGATAATTTTCCTTGATTAGTGTGACACTTTTCCTTGATTAGTGTGATAATTTTCCTTGATTAGCGTGATAATTTTCCTTGATTAGCGTGATAATTTTCCTTGATTAGTGTGACACTTTTCCTTGATTAGTGTGACACTTTTCCTTGATTAGTGTGATAATTTTCCTTGATTAGTGTGATAATTTTCCTTGATTAGTGTGATAATTTTCCTTGATTAGTGTGATAATTTTCCTTGATTAGCGTGATAATTTTCCTTGATTAGTGTGATAATTTTCCTTGATTAGTGTGATAATTTTCCTTGATTAGTGTGACACTTTTCCTTGATTAGCGTGATAATTTTCCTTGATTAGCGTGATAATTTTCCTTGATTAGCGTGATAATTTTCCTTGATTAGTGTGACACTTTTCCTTGATTAGCGTGATAATTTTCCTTGATTAGTGTGACACTTTTCCATGATTAGCGTGATAATTTTCCTTGATTAGCGTGATAATTTTCCTTGATTAGCGTGATAATTTTCCTTGATTAGCGTGATAATTTTCCTTGATTAGTGTGACACTTTTCCATGATTAGCGTGATAATTTTCCTTGATTAGCGTGATAATTTTCCTTGATTAGCGTGATAATTTTCCTTGATTAGCGTGATAATTTTCCTTGATTAGTGTGACACTTTTCCTTGATTAGCGTGATAATTTTCCTTGATTAGCGTGATAATTTTCCTTGATTAGCGTGATAATTTTCCTTGATTAGCGTGATAATTTTCCTTGATTAGCGTGATAATTTTCCTTGATTAGCGTGATAATTTTCCATGATTAGCGTGATAATTTTCCATGATTAGCGTGATTATTTTCCTTGATTAGCGTGATTATTTTCCATGATTAGCGTGATAATTTTCCTTGATTAGCGTGATAATTGTCCATGATTAGCGTGATAATTTTCCTTGATTAGCGTGATAATTTTCCTTGATTAGCGTGATAATTTTCCTTGATTAGCGTGATAATTTTCCTTGATTAGCGTGATAATTTTCCTTGATTAGCGTGATAATTTTCCATGATTAGCGTGATAATTTTCCTTGATTAGCGTGATAATTTTTCCTTGATTAGTGTGACACTTTTCCTTGATTAGCGTGATTATTTTCCATGATTAGCGTGATAATTTTCCATGATTAGCGTGATTATTTTCCTTGATTAGCGTGATTATTTTCCATGATTAGCGTGATAATTGTCCATGATTAGCGTGATAATTGTCCATGATTAGCGTGATAATTGTCCATGATTAGCGTGATAATTTTCCATGATTAGCGTGATAATTTTCCATGATTAGCGTGATAATTTCCCTTGATTAGCGCGATAATTTTTCCTTGATTAGTGTGATACTTTTCCTTTAATTTTTATGTGGTTCGCTGATTGCGTGAACATTTGATGTATAGTCCAAGATCAGGATCGTGGGGTTGGCAGTCGGGTGGGCCACAGTAACAGGCCGGAGGGAATTAAGAGTGGCCGGGGACGATAATTCGTGTGTGATGAGCGGATGGTGCTGTTCAGAGGTAGGTTTCTATGGTATGATTAGGTAGGACGTTGATGCAGGCCGTTCGTACTGAGGGACCAGATGTGTTTTTACCCATTTCCATTAGATTTTCTGTTTTATTTTGTTGGGACGTTGCAAGATGAAGCGATATATTTCACTGTAATATAGACTGCAAGATAGAGCGATGTATTTCACTATAATATAGACTGAAAGATGAAGCGATATATTTCATTATAACATACACTGCAAGATAGAGCGATGTATTTCACTATAATATAGACTGCAAGATGAAGCGATATATTTCACTATAACATACACTGCAAGATAGAGCGATGTATTTCACTATAATATAGACTGCAAGAGGGATGTATTTCACTATAATATAGACTGTAAGAGGGAGGGATGTATTTCACTATGGTATAGACTGTAAGAGGGAGGGATGTGTTTCACTATGATATAGACTGTAAGAGGGAGGGATGTATTTCACTATGATATAGACTGTAAGAGGGAGGGATGTATTTCACTACGATATAGACTGTAAGAGGGAGGGATGTATTTCACTACGATATAGACTGTAAGAGGGAGGGATGTATTTCACTATGATAGAGACTGTAAGAGGGAGGGATGTATTTCACTACGATATAGACTGTAAGAGGGAGGGATGTATTTCACTATGATAGAGACTGTAAGAGAGATGTATTTCACTATGATATAGACTGTAAGAGAGAGGGATGTATTTCACTACGATATAGACTGTAAGAGGGATGTATTCACTATGATATAGACTGTAAGAGGGATGTATTTCACTATGATATAGACTGTAAGAGGGATGTATTCACTATGATATAGACTGTAAGAGGGATGTATTCACTATGATATAGACTGTAAGAGGGATGTATTCACTATGATATAGACTGTAAGAGGGATGTATTCACTATGATATAGACTGTAAGAGGGATGTATTCACTATGATATAGACTGTAAGAGGGAGGGATGTATTTCACTATGATATAGACTGTAAGAGGGAGGTATTTCACTATGATATAGACTGTAAGAGAGAGGGATGTATTTCACTATGATATAGACTGTAAGAGGGAGGGATGTATTTCACTATGATATAGACTGTAAGAGGGATGTATTTCACTATGATATAGACTGTAAGAGGGATGTATTTCACTGATATAGACTGTAAGAGGGAGGGATGTATTTCACTATGATATAGACTGTAAGAGGGATGTATTTCACTATGATATAGACTGTAAGAGGGAGTGATGTATTTCACTATGATATAGACTGTAAGAGGGATGTAGTTCACTATGATATAGACTGTAAGAGGGAGGGATGTATTTCACTACGATATAGACTGTAAGAGGAGGGATGTATTTCACTATGATATAGACTGTAAGAGGGATATATTTCACTATGATATGGACTGTAAGAGTGAGGATGTATTTCACTATGATATAGACTGTAAGAGGGAGGGATGTATTTCACTATGATATAGACTGTAAGAGGGATGTATTTCACTATGATATAGACTGTACAGAGGGATGTATTTCACTATGATATAGACTGTAAGAGGGATGTATTTCACTATGATATAGACTGTAGAGGGATGTGTTTTCACTATGATATAGACTGTAAGAGGGATGTGTTTCACTATGATATAGACTGTAAGAGGGAGGGATGTATTTCACTATGATATAGACTGTAAGAGGGATGTATTTCACTATGATATAGACTGTAAGAGGGGAGATGTATTTCACTACGATATAGACTGTAAGAGGGAGGGATGTATTTCACTATGATATAGACTGTAAGAGGGATGTATTTCACTTGATATAGACTGTAAGAGGGAGGGATGTATTTCACTATGATATAGACTGTAAGAGGGAGGGATGTATTTCACTATGATATAGACTGTAAGAGGGATGTATTTCACTGATATAGACTGTAAGAGGGAGGGATGTATTTCACTATGATATAGACTGTAAGAGGGATGTATTTCACTATGATATAGACTGTAAAGTGGGATGTATTTCACTATGATATAGACTGTAAGAGGGAGGGATGTATTTCACTATGATATAGACTCTAAGAGGGATGTATTTCACTATGATATAGACTGTAAGAGAGAGGGATGTATTTCACTACGATATAGACTGTAAGAGGGATGTATTTCACTATGATATAGACTGTAAGAGAGGGATGTATTTCACTATGATATAGATTAGAGGATGTATTTCACTATGATATAGACTGTAGAGGATGTATTTCACTATGATATAGACTGTAAGAGGATGTATTTCACTATGATATAGACTGTAAGAGGGATGTATTTCACTATGATATAGACTGTAAGAGGGAGGGATGTATTTCACTATGATATAGACTGTAAGAGGGATGTAGTTCACTATGATATAGACTGTAAGAGGGATGTGATTTCACTATGATATAGACTGTAAGAGGGATGTATTTCACTATGATATAACTGTAAGAGGGATGTGTTTCACTATGATATAGACTGTAAGAGGGATGTATTTCACTATGATATAGACTGTAAGAGGGATGTATTTCACTATGATATAGACTGTAAGAGGGAGGGATGTATTTCACTATGATATAGACTGTAAGAGGGAGGGATGTATTTCACTATGATATAGACTGTAAGAGGGAGGGATGTATTTCACTATGAGATAGACTGTAAGAGGGAGGGATGTATTTCACTATGATATAGGTTGCAAGAGGGAGGATGTATTCACTACGATATAGACTGTAAGAGGGATGTATTTCACTACGATATAGACTGATAAGATGACAGACTCAGACCTGATGCGTTAGATAGGACCTCAGGACCTTGCCAGCATATCATGTAGGGTTTGTTATGTGCAGCTTTATGGCTTTTGGCATATTCGTTTGAAAATCTTGTCGATCACATGGCGTCTCTGGCGTCATTGCACATGGAGTTTTTTTCTGGCTGCGGAGGTGCCATCTTTAGAAACTGAAACAAAAAAACTTAACACACACACACACGCACACGCACACGCACACACACACACACACACACACACACACACACACACACACACACACACACACACACACACACACACACACACACATATATACACACACAGAGGAAGCTGGTAGATAGGGTAAGGGAGTTGCAGGTTCAGGAAGCTGGTGGATAGGGTGAGGGAGTTAAAGGGTTAAAGGACTTAGCGCGACAATTTGCGATGATTTTCAGGTGCTTTGCCGATAGTGACTGACATAATCTGATTCAGCTCTCAGCGACTGGATTTGAAAAAGATAGGGAGTATAAAACGGCCACAGCAGTTATCAGTGATATTGAATGTTGCTCACCCCACTACCATTCTTTGCAAACTTTATCTTTAGTAGAGTCTGTCAGAGGTTTAGTGTCACATTTTTTGTTGTTGTTGCTGTGATAACCTGCTATGACTTGTGGAGTTTGCTATGTCTTAGGGAGTTTTGTATGTCAGCGATGTCTTTTGATATGTATATGATTATTTTTCGATGCCATACTGTATGTTTGCTGTCCGTTTGATTTGGAGCACAAAGTGACTAGATAAAAAGTATATGTTAAAAACCCTGCTATGATTGTTTAGTTTACGTTAGGCTTGCTTATGGCAACTATAATATCAATCTGGTCACATTGTCAAATTAGATGGTAAAACCAGTTCACATAAACTCTGGTCATCTGGACATGAATTTGA
This sequence comes from Monoplex corrugatus, assembly GCA_030674185.1. NCBI lineage: Eukaryota > Metazoa > Mollusca > Gastropoda > Littorinimorpha > Ranellidae > Monoplex > Monoplex corrugatus. Next base: position 7,378,241 of record CM060313.1, on the reverse strand, counting down.
CCTATCTCATGGGCCATACTCATTCAGATAAACAATCACGATGATGACGACGATAACAGCAACAACAACAACGATGATGATAATAATAGTAAGAAGAAAAAAAATGATAATGATAATGCTAGTGATAATTATAACAACAACGACAACGACGCATCGGTGACGTCAATATATGGAACTCATTCGGAACGCGGAGACGTTGTCTTGAGAACCTGAAACTGAAGCTGGGCCAACTAATAGAGTTGACCTGTGGTCAGATGGTCGAGCGACACAATTTGTTTTCTCTCTCTTATTAATATGACAGTGCTGTGATATTGTTTTTATCATTTCTCTGATCTTGGTGTTTCTGATCTTGTCATGTCTGGTCTTGGTGACAGCTCTTCTCAGATAACACATCTCACACAGGTAGTAATTTTGTGCTTCAGGGTCTTGATCAGGGTCCAGGTCTGGCACTGTTTATTCAGGTTAAAGATCTTATATTGTGGTCTTGTTATCAGCTGTACAAAATCTACAATTGATTGACTGAAAAGGATTGGCACTGTTTCATCATCATCAAGTGCCTTGCCACATGGCGTTGGCGATCATGGCCCTCCATATGTATCTATCCCTTGTTGCCACAAGCACACCTTCCACCCTCTCTGTCTTCAGCCACTCTGCAAGTCCGTCCAATACTTTTTTCCCTGGGTCTACCTGGTGCTCTCTTTCCCTCCACCTTTTTTGTTTATGCAGGTTTAAAGTCCCATGTTGTGGTCTTGTGATCAGCTGTACAAAATCTACAAAAGATTCACAGAAGAGAAGCTGAGTCTTTATGCCGAGTGTTTGGCGCTTCTTCCGTCACTTCTGTTTCTTCTTCATCTTTCCTTCGCCGTCCATGTATGGTCAAACCAAGTCACATCTGGCGATGGGTTCTCATCCACAGGAGAATCCGACATTAGCATCGTTATCTCACAGTGCACCAAAATGTTTTAAGGCTTCTTTGAGCAATATTCTTATAGATGGTCCTCATATACTCTGAGAATGGTAGGACTTTAAACTCAATAAAACAGAAACAAATTAACAGACAATCAAAACAAACAAACAAACAAACAAACAAACAAACAACACAAACAAACAAACAAACAAACAAACAAAACACGTAAAGAGAATGAGAACGCGTATTTAATACAATAAGACAAGACAGGCGCAAATTTTCGGCCAACTGGCCATTGTCAAGCGTAACGCGGAACGCGGACAGTCACACTTGTTTTTGATTTCACAAACAGAACAAACAAAAACAGAACAGAACAGACAGAAGGTGATGACTGTGATCGTCTTTTCCAGTTCCTACTGGCTGCCATGAGGTTTGGTATTCAGCGAACTGGTATTCGTCCATGCCTTCTGTCTCTCCATTTGACGGAGACTACATTTGCTGCAGTATGTGTTGTGGCCCTCTTCACATGAACAGTTGGTGAAGGCATCCGTTTGAACTTACGGTTTCTGTGTGCACTGAGCCATTTGAGGTCGATGCAAAGCTCCATCAGGACTGCTTGCTGCTCCCTGGAAAGAAGATGTTGATCATCGCTTTCTGTGGTTTAAGGAGTGACACGATGATGTCTCTCATTTCGCTTGTAGCTGACGCTGTTGTCTGATTGGTTCTTCTTGGGTTCCTCATTTTGCCACCTGATCTGCCCTCCCGTGTCTGGTATCTCACAGTGAGTGGGGATCTGGTGGATAGGGTGAAGGAGTCAAAGGGTTAAGTTTTTGCTTTGCTGGCGTGGTTGACAGTGCAGAATGCTGATGGACAGGATGCGGGAGTCAAAGGGTTAAGTATATGAAGTTTGTGTATGTTGTGTGTGTGTGTGTGTGTGTGTGTGTGTGTGTGTGTGTGTGTGTGTGTGTGTGTGTGTGTGTGTGTGTGTGTGTGTGTGCAGTTTTCCTTCACATTATTGATGTTAGCGTTAAGTTTTACATGTAGGTCCATTTCTCTACTCACACATGTCTCTTTTCTTAAGACCTTGCCTCTCAGGAAATTTCTGTCCCTTACCCTGTCACCCATCTGCCTCCCCCCCCCCCCCACCACTTTATCCTCCGTGCTTACACTTATTTTAGTCGTCTAAAACTTCTCATGGTGAAAAGATGTTAGATCAAAGAATGAAAAACAACCACCAGAGAGATCGAGACAGTAAGGTGGACGGCAGGCAGGCAGGTTGTGATATTTTAGACCATGATTTGAATTCAAGATAGCAGATCTCGAGTGGCTGTATAATGGAGGCGCTCCCTCGCCCCCTCTCCCCTCCCCCCCCCCCCCCGCCAGACAACACGTTTTCTATGACCCACTGGAAGAAAAATATAATAATTTTTTTGATAAAAAAAAAAAAAATCGCGCCACAAACAGCTATAAATCCTGGCTGACACTTGTTATCAAAAAAAAAAAAAAAAAAAAAAAAGCACAAAAAAAAACATTGAAAAAAAAACAAAAACAAAGTAGTCAAGCCACTCTAATAATCTCTCTGTTTACACAAGAATTGTAACAAAAATTCCAAAGATCTCTCAAAGGTCACCGTGACCTTAAAGAAGGACACCATGAAATAAAACTTCACGTGAAGTAAGGACAAGGGTAGATTGTTACAAACAATGAAAACAGAATGTAAGTATTGCCAGAGAGTCTCTGAGAAAATGTTGTTTAATGTACCTTCCTCACAAAGTGGTAAATATATGCCCGGTTAGTTTTTCGTTCTGTTTGACCTTCACCATGGTGCCGTGACTTCCAACTTATTTATGCATTTGCGTCTCCTTAATGGTCTACATTTTTGATCCAAAGTTGGTTAAGATAAATCCAAAAATAGAAAGAAAATCTTGCTAACATAATCCAAAACAAGTGTGACTGCTCGTGTTCAAGCAAACACGAACCAGAAACACAAACACACACACACACACACACACACACACACACACACACACACACACACACACACACACACACACACACACACACACACACACACACACACACAAATAAAATAAGAACGCGTATTTAATACAACAAGACAAGACACGCGCTAATTTTCGGCCTAACTGGCCTTTGTCAAGCGTAAGATCACAAACAAACAAACAAACAAACACCAGATACAAAAATTAGGAGAAAAAGACTGAAACTTCCCCGCTGCTTCGTCCAGTGGGAGAAAAGGAATAAACTTTTTTTTTTCACAGACAGACAGACAGGCTGACAGACGCAAGCTCTTCTCTGGTCGATACACAACAATCTTCCTTTTTATATTTGAAATACAGACTGCCTGAAAAGGGGAGATAACATTTGTATCCGCTATAGGAGCGTGTGCCACAGTTGACATTTATGGCGTGTGATGGATAGTCAATATTCCTCACTCAACAAGTGACTTTGGGTATTCTTTGTTTCCCTTCAACTCCAATGTGCTATTCATATCCACTGTGCACGACGGTAACAACTTGGTGTTGGAACAAAATTTGGTTTGCCACGAGAGGGACTTTGGATCAAGTTTTTTTTTTTTTTCATTGAGATACATGATTGAAACAGTGTATGAAAAATCAGTTTAGCATTTTGTCAATCAGTCAATGTACAATAGAAAAACTTCCTTGGAATGTTGGCTGCCCGTATTTGTATTCAGACTATTTTGACGGCTTGTTCCATAAAGTTAGTGTAAGCATCTGCATCTGCTAAAAGCGTATCGTAATTCGTTCTTGTATATCACTGTTTTCCACACTCGTTTAGATTCACCGTGCATTATACATTACCAGGCTTTAGTAATTTAGGAACCAGAAAAAACAAGAAAAAAGAATAAGAACGCGTATTTAATACAATAAGACAAGACAGGCGTAAATTTCCGTCCAACTGGCCTTTGTCAAGCGTAAGATCACAAACAAACAAACACCAGATACAAAAATTAAGAGAAAAAGAGTTTATTCCTTTTCTCACACTGGTCGAAGCAGCAGGGAAGTTTCAGTCTTTTTCTCCTAAGTTTTGAATTATATATAGGAGTTCAAGAGTTTTGAAATTTATTCAGGAAGCATACATCACAGTCGAACAAACCCTACGTGCTGGCAAGGTCTTCAAATGGAAAGGAGGGGGGAGGGTTGGGGTTTGAGAGTGGGGGGTGGGTGGGTGGGATAACCGGCGTATGAAACATAAGACATCACCAGAATGACTTCAGCGTTAGGAGGCGCAGCGGACATGTCAGGCTTTTTTTTTTTAAACTGCAGATTTGGAGTCCTCATTTCTATTACAAGAGCTTGACAGCCCACTAGTTATTGTGGCCCACCTAAGAATCGAACCCACGTTCCATACGTAACACTATGAAACATGTAATCAGACACTTTTAAGACTATAACCAGACACCAATGATTTAAGACTGTAAACAAACACAAATGATTTAAGACTGTACACAGACACTGTGATCTGTAAACAGACAGTGTGATTTAAGACTGTAAATAGACACAAATGATTTAATACTGTAAATAGACACAAATGATTTAGACTGTAAATAGACACAAATGATTAAGAGTAATAGACACAAATGATTTAAACTGTAAATAGACACAAATGATTTAATACTGTAAATAGACACAAATGATTTAATATTGTAAACAGACACAAATGATTTAATACTGTAAACAGACAGTGATTTAAGACTGTAAACAGACACAGTGATTTAAGACTGTAAACAGACACAGTGATTTAAGACTGTAAACAGACACTGTGACTGAAGACTGTAAACAGTGACATAAAGCTATAAACAGACACACCGATTTAAGACTATTAACAGACTCTGATTTAAGACTATAAAGAGACCGTGTCTTCAGACTACAAATAAAAACAAGGGATTTAAAACTGTTATATAAAGAGATACAAGTGATTTCAGACTATGAACAGATACAATGATTTTCAGATTATGATACAGACACCATCGTGACTTCAGGAGATAGACAGACACAAGTGATTTAAAACTATACAAAGAGATATAAGTGATTTAAGACTTATAAACAGACACACTGCAATATAGTAAGATTGTAAATAAACACAACTGATTTAAAAAAAAACTATATCAAGAGATGCAAGCGGTCTGATACTATAAACAGACACCGTGACTCAAGACGAGGCTATATACACAGACGCCGTGAAAACACAGTGGCTTGAGGACTATTATATACACAAACGACAGCCGAAGGGCGAATTGCAAGCAACAGCGTGACCGAGAAAAAAATAAAAATAAAAAAGAAACCACTGTTACTTTCCGACTTGGTGTGGGGACAACAAGCAAGATAAAGCAGAATCGTTTGACGTCACCACAGAACTGGCTGGCGGTGTTGAAAGTGGTACGGCAGTTTTGAAGGCAATAATATCACCTGTCCTCCATGTGTGTGGGGTTTCTATTCTACGTCTATGACACCTGGTTTTGTCGGGCCAGAATGGAGACTACCGCGCAAGGTAAAGTCCCGCTGTCTTGTCTTGTTTTGTTTTGTTTTGTCAGTGTGTGTGTGTGTGTGTGTGTGTGTGTGTGTGTGTGTGTGTGTGTGTGTGGAGAGAGAGAGAGAGAGAGAGAGAAAGAGAAAGCGAGAGAGAAAGAGAGAAAGAGAGAGAGAGAGAATTTGTGTGTGTGTGTTTTTATAATTTTTTCTTGTGTGTGTGTGTGTGTGTGTGTGTGTGTGGTGTATGTGTGCATGTGTGTGCGTGTGTGTGTGTGCGTGCGTGTTTTGTGTGTGTGTGTGTGTGTGTGTACATGTGTGTGTGTGACTCTGTGTGTGTGTGTGTTGTGTGTGTGTATGTGTGTGTTCATGTGCATGTATTTATAATTTTTTTCTTTTGTGTGTGAGTGTATGTGTGTGTGTGTGTGCGTGTGCGCGCGTGTGTATGTAGTCATATGTGTGTGTGCATTCATGTGTGTGTTTGTGTGTGTGTGTGTGCGCGCGTTAGTGTCAGAGTGTTCATGTGTGTGAATGTCCGGTATTCTTTCTTTGAGTGTGTGTGTGTGTGTGTGTGTGTGTGTGTGTGTGTGTGTGTGTGTGTGTGTGTGTGTGTGTGTGTGTGGTGTGTGTGTGTGTGCGCGCGCGCGCGCGCGCACGTATTTGTCATTTTACGGCTCTGTTTTCCTCTGTGTGTATGTTTATGGTTCTTTCTTCTCTGTCTCTGTCTGTCTGTCCGTCTGTCTCTGTCTTTCTCCGTGATTGTCTTTTTATGATTCTTATATTGTGTGTGACTCTGTGTGTGTGTGTGTGTGTGTGTGTGTGTGTGTGTGTGTCTGTGTGTGTCTCTGTGTGTGTGTGTGTGTATGTGTGTGTGTGACTGTGTGCCTGTGTGTGCGTGTGCGTGCGCATGTGCGCGCGCGCGCGTGTGTGTGTGTGTGTGTGCGTGCGCGTGTCTTTTTAAAACACTTTCTTGTGTGTGTTTGTATGCATACGTGTTTGTGTATGTGTGAGTGTGAGTATGTGTGTGTGTGTGTGCCTGTGTGTTTGTGTGTATAAGTGTGTGTGTGTGTGTGTGTGTGTGTGTTCAAGGTGTATTTTTATAGTCTGAGTTTTATGTGTGTGAAATCTGGGTCAGGAGTTGTTGTAGCAGTAGCTGTGAGGCATCGCTGCCTGCTGAGTTGCTTTGTATGATTTTGTTTTGGGGGGGAGCGGGGGGGGGGAGTGTTGGGGTGGTGGTGGGGAGATAGGGATAGAAATGAGTTTTTTTTCTGTGTAGGTGTTTTAGACGTGCACATGAAAGCGCATACGCACGCATGCAGACGCGCATACGCAACACACACTCACACACACTCACTCACACACACATAAAAAACACACACACACATACATACACCACGCACACACACATATACAACACCATACGCACCACACATACACTCACACACACACACAACACATACACACACACACGACACACACACACACACACACACACACACACATACACACACACACACACACAACCACACTACACACACAACACACACACACACACGTACACACACACACACACACACACACACACACACGTACACACACACACACATACACACACACACACACCACACACACACACACACACACACACACACACACACACACACACTACACACACACACAACACACACACACACGTACACACACACACACACACACACACACACACACACACACACACACACACACACACTCACGAAAAAACCCCCCAACTCGTCACCGTCTCAGTTGTACAGATATTCAAGTCATTTTCCTATGATAGTACTTGTTGTACTTGCAGGTAAAGAAATCAGCAGTAATCTGGAAGGTCGAACATAAAAGAATTAAATTCTTAGGGTGAAGCTTTAAAACCAGGACTATGAACAAACTATGACAAGTGGTACAAATCATGGCCTGCAGGCTGGGCGATGCGCTGGTCCCGTAACATTAGCACAATGACATTATAAAGGTATCAAAGACATTCTTGGTCAAATGTGTCTGCATTGCGATTGTTCTCAGAGTTCTTCTCTGTGCTTTTTAACACTTTGACTCCCACACCCTGTCCACCAGCATCCTGCGTTGCCGATCATGCTTGCAAAGCAAAAACTTAACCCTATGATTTCCTCACCCTATCCACCAGTTTCCTGCAGGAAGTTGATAGATAGGGTGAGGAAATCAAAGGGTTAAGTTGTTTAAAGGAAGCTGGTGGATAGGGTGAGGGAATCAAAGGGTTAATTTTTTTGCGGTTGGTGGATAGGGTGTGGAAGTCAAAGGGTTAATTAAAGCATGATAAGAGAAGTTACTAATTTTCTGTTTTGATGTATATTTTCGTTTGAAAATAGAGTTCCTACATCGTTTTAACATATTTACAAAGTATGTTGTTCATGTACTTTGATACTGAGCTTTTTTTATTTTTGATTAAAGCCCAGCCGACTGCGTAGAGCCATATCAGGGCTATAGCCGTTTCAAACACACAATAATTCAAAAGGAAAAAAAAAGGAAAAGAAAATGAAGTACACATATCAATGCATTTACACACATAATCGAAGGAAATGCTCCTAGCGTTGACAACTCCGTCCAATTTATCGCATAAGGGATTTAAAAAATCATGCCCAAATACAAATTTAAAGATAACTAAGGACACTAAAACATATAAAAACGGGCCTAAATTGCTTCCGCATATCTCATTTCCCCAGAGCCAAAAATGCACTTAATAATACATATACTCAATTATCAATGATAAGTGAAAGTCTGTAAGACTTATCGAATACATACAGGTGAGTGGACCAGCAAGACAGAAAATGATAGGAAGAAATGACAAAAAGCAAAGGAGGAAGAATGAAAAACAAAGAGAGTGACAGAAAAGAGGAAATTTCTGTCACAGAATTTCCAGAAGGTGGAACTATTTATACTGAAAGAGCCCCCGGCATCCCCATAGGGGTAGGGGTGGGGGGATTCTGTCACTTGATTGTACTTTGATCAGTCATTCTTGCTTAAAATTGCCGACCAGATTTTGTTTCACATCTTGAAGAAAACTTTTTTCATTTGCGTTTATTTTTGTCTAACATCCTCGAAGTCAAGAGATTTAGGCAGTTTTTTTCCTCACATATTTGGTCCAGTTTTCTTTGTTAAATCTGTCTGAGTAGGTTTAATTTATTAGCATTGTGAATGTGATTTGGAAAACTTGAGTCTGGAGGTTTGATTTTTTAAAATTCATATTCATACAGTTAACATCAGGAAGATAATTCTTGAATGTTATAAAGAACCGAAAATGTTGTACGGTTGTGAGGCGTGGACAGTCAACAAGCAAATCCAGAACAAGACTTAGGCAACTGAAATTGGTGTCTAAGAAGAATGTTGAGAGTTCCATGGACAGCAAGGAAAACAAACGAGACAGTCTTGATGGAGGCAGACACAAGAAGATCATTGATAAGGAAGATTAGGAAAAGAGAAGCAACATTTATAGGCCATTTTATAAAAAAGGGGAATTAAAGTACCTGGTCGCAACAGGAAAGCTGGAGGTAAAGAGAACACCAGGTAGACCCAGGGAGAAAATATTGGACAGACTTGCAGGGTGGCTGAAGACAAAGAGGGTGGAAGATGTGCTTGCAGCAACAAGGGATAGATGCATAAGGAGGTCCATGATCGCCAACGCCACGCGGCAGGGCACATGATGATGATGATATTCATACAAATTCATATACATTTCTTTTGTCACAGTGGATTTACCATCTGCGCCAACCAATTTTTTTTTTTTACTGAGACTGGCTTTCAAGGGTGGGATCTGGGAAATCAACCTATCTCTCCAGTGTTGTTTTTTTTTTTTATACAGGGCAGCCTGGTGAATGCCCTGCTCTTCACGGTTTTCAACTGCTGTGGGATCTTAAGCGTGCGCAGGCTAGGAGGCACACGGGTCCGACTCGGTTTTTGTCCCCTTCCAAAGGACTAGACATTCAGATCGACGTTCCGATCAAACTGAAGAGAAAGGTCGAGGCTTCAAGTGTCGAAAGAGTTCCTTCTACATGTAATGGGTAACAACCTGCATCGCTGTACATGTACATCATATAAGTGGGGGTTGTTTTACTTAATCCAGATTAATTTTTTTTCATGCAGAAAGGTGGACTATGTCTACAGATTAAATTCTATCTTCAAAAACTTGAAAGAATACAGAAGAATAAAAATTTCCCGAGGACCACATTGTCTTCACCGGATCAATCACTTTTCGTTTATCTAAATCAACAAACTCACCACACGCTGAGTCAAGAAAGAAATTAGTTGTGAGAGTGACTCCTAGATAACTGTACCTGTTGACGATCTCTATCTGTTTGCACAAGATTCTCCAGCGGCAAGATACCCTCCTTTTCTGAAGATAACGATTTTGATTTTATCTGGATACACGGCTAGACCAAGAGTTTCTGAAATTGGCTCAAGGTTGACTCTATGAGAGAGAGAGAGAGAGAGAGAGAGAGAGAGAGAGAGAGAGAGAGAGAGAGTATGAGTACCTACCGCCTATGTATGTATGTATGTTTGTATGTATGTATGTTTGTATGTATGTATGTATGTATTATTGTATATATGTATGTATGTATCTATGTATGTGTGTATGTTTGTATGTCTGTTTGTCTGTATGTATGCATGTATGTATGTATGCATATATGTATGTATGTATGTATGTATGTATGCATGTATGTATGTGTGTATGTGTGTACGTACGTACGTACACACACACATACATACGTCTGTCTGTCTGTACGTACGTAGTACGTGCGTATGTATGTATGTATGAACGTATGTATGTATGTATGAACGTATGTATGTATTAAGGTTGTATCTATCTTTCTGTCTGTCTATCTGTCTGTCTGTCCGTCTGTTTATCTATCTGTCTTACTGTATATCGATCTGTCTGTCGGCCATCCTATACACGTGTGTGTATGCCTTTGAAAATGTGTGTGTGTGAATGTGTGTGTGTGTGTATGTGTGTGTGTATGTGTGTGTGTATGTGTGTGTGTATGTGTGTGTATGTGTGTATGTGTATGTGTGTGTATATATGTGTGTGTATGTGTGTGTCCATATGTGTGTGTATGTGTGTGTGTATGTGTATGTGTATATATGTGTAAATATGTGTATAAATGTGTATGTGTGTGAATGTGTGTGTGTGTATGTGTGTGTGTATGTGTGTGTGTATGTGTGTGTATGTGTGTATGTATATGTGTGTGTATGTGTGTGTGTATGTGTGTGTATATGTGTGTATGTGTGTATGTGTGTGTGTATCTGTTATGTGTGTGCTTGTCTTCTCTCTCTCTCTCCCTTTGTGTATGTGTTTGCGTGAGTGCGTACGTGCGTGCTTGTACGTGTGTGTGTGTATGTGTGTGTGTGTGTTTGTGCGCACGCGCGCGCGTGTGTATTCGTATATGTGTGTGTGTGTTTGTGCGCACGCGCGCGCGTGTGTATTCGTATTTGTGTGTGTGCTTGCACGTAGGTGCGAATGCATGTATGTGTACACGTACATGTAAACATATGCACCTGCAACACGCCCGCGTGCGTTTGTATTTGCATTCGTGAGCGTAGGTGTACATACATTTGCGCTCATGATGGTTTGTGACTAATGGTACGTATCTAGTAGGTCTTTTGTATAATTGTGGGGTAGGTGTGCATACACTCCAGCTGGTTTTGAATGCAATGCTTCGGGTATATCTACACAATGGATATGATCGGTTTGCAAGTCATGGCAGACCAGCTTTGCTTTGAAACGTACGCACTGCGTGGTGTGTGTCCCGTTTGGTTTTAGAAATAGTCGACAGTTATGAGGAAATGTTGATGTTGTGTAGAACTTGCCAGGCGGACCCCAGTAGCTCAGATGGTTTGAGCGTCGGATTCACATGCTAATGGTTGTGGGTTCGAATCCCGGGGTGCGCTACATTAAAACTGGCCTCCTCGCTGTCCCATCTTAACATCATTGTTGTTCTGGTGGTGGTGTCGGTATAGGATTATATAGGTCCCACTTCCCCCCACTTCCCTGGGATGGTTATCCCCGTGGGCCATATCACCTGAGGTGGGTGCCGACGTAAAAAATGAACCAACTCAATCAATCAATCAAACCAGAACTTGCCAAATACACGCCCTAGGATCCACGTACCTCGTTGGACAAGACTAGCTGCGAGGCTGGTCCAATGGGACTTAATGCTACTCTCCCTGAGAAATCAGGTGTTTTGAAGTTTCGACTTTGAAGGACATACGTGCATGACAGACGTAGACTTGGAGACAGACAGACAGACAGACAGACAGACAGACAGACAGACAGACAGACAGATCTATCTATCTATCTATCTATCTCTCTCTCTCTCTCTCTCGCTCTCTCTCTATCTCTCTATCTATCTATCTGTCTGTCTGTCTGTCTGTATATCTATCTCTCTGTCTGTCTTGTCTATCTAACTATCTATCTATCCATCCATCCATCCATCCATTCATCTATCTATCTGTCCGTCTGTCCGTCCATCAATCTCTCTCTATATATATGTATATACATATATGTAGCCATGAAAATAATTTAGAGCCAAATTTGGAATTGACCCCTGGAGATATGGAACCTGAACCTCTGCTCAGCGAAGTTGAATCTGCCATTAAAGATCTAAAATGCAGAAAGTCTCCTGGTCTTGACAATATTCCTGGAGAGTTGTTGAAACACTCAGGTGATGGTGGACTCAAAGTAATGCATCACTTATGCTGCAAGATATGGAAGACTTGTCAATGGCCTACAGACTGGAAGCTCCAAGAATTTGTCATGTTACATAAGAGTGGAAATGTCAAAGACTGCAACAATTATAGAACAATTACACTGATCAGTCATGCCAGTAAAATACTGCTGATAATAATTTTAAACAGGTTAAAGCCAAAAGTAGAGGAAGAGCTATCCGACTGTCAGGCAGGCTATAGGAAAAACAGGGGAACAGTAGATATGCTGTTTGTACTCCAGATATTGATAGAAAAGATTAGAAACACAGACCAAGAGATGTTCATCGTTTTCATTGACTACAGCAAAGCGTTTGATAGCGTGATTCACCAAAGTCTTTTCCACTTCATGATCAAAATGGGTTTTCCAAGACATCTGGTTTCCCTCATAGCTTCATTATATAATGATCAAAAAGCAACAATCAGATGGAATAATCAAAACTGCAAATTTTTTAACATCACTAAAGGGGTAAGGCAAGGTTGCATCCTGTCTCCACATCTCTTCAGCATATACACTGAACATATCATGAGAGAAGCAGACATAGAAGACATGGGAGTAAATATTGGTGGTAGAAACCTGTCAAATTTACGCTACGCAGATGACACAGGATTACTGGCAGACAACATTACAGGCTCTAGGAGGATCCTAAGCAGGGTAGAACGGGTTGGAAAGGCAGCTGGGCTGGACTTAAATTCAAAGAAGACAAAGGTTATGCATGTTGCAGGCAAATATAACACTAGACAGGACCAGATCATGCTAAACCAAGTCCCTCTAGAAAATGTCAAGGACTTTAAATATTTAGGTTCAGTCAAGACACACGATGGAACATGCTCAAAAGACATAAAGATGAGAATTGGAATGGCCAAGAACAGTATGGTTCAATTGAACAATATTTGGAAAGACCACAGCATAACAGCAGACCTTAAGATAAAACTCTTAAAATGTCTTGTCTGGCCAGTGATGTTATACGGCTGCGAGGCATGGACAATGAAGAAAGAGGATGAAAGACGAGTGGAAGCAGCAGAGCTGTGGCTTTACCGAAGACTGCTGAGGGTCAAATGGACGGATAGGCGCTCAAATGAAAGCATACTGAATGAGTTGGGTACTACACGCAAGCTCCTAGTACTCATACAACGGAGGAAACTGAAATATGTTGGACACGCAATCCGTAATGAGAGAACAGACTTGATGTCCACTGTCCTCCAAGGTAAAGTGGAAGGAAAGAGAAACAGAGGACGGCCACCTGCATCACTTGCTAGAAACATCACAAACATCAGTGGCAGGAAACTCCAGGAGGTGGTCAGACTTAGCCAAGATCGAGAGTGCTGGAGGCAACTTGTGAGGACATCATGTGCAGCGGCCAACACTGTTCCCGGTGACGCCGACAGGTGACAGGTGACATATATGTATACATGTACATATATATATTTATTTATCTATATATATGTATATGTATCTCTCTCTCCAGATATATATATGTACATATATATATATATATATATATATATATATATATATATCTACATAGTGAGAAAGTGAGATATATACATACAAAATGGAGAGCAACTCGAATTTCGCATGATAAATCCATTGTGACGAAATAAATATGAATATGAATATGTTTGTCTGGTCAATGGACATAGAGGAACAACGACTTAAAATCACCGGTATTTTTATGTGCCATCGATATGTATATTGCAGATAAATAAAATTAAAAAAACAACAAAAACAAGACAACAAATTATAATTTTGAGCCCGGTACTTCGGCAAGTATACGTATGGCCTTCCTCGGGAGACTTTATTCAGGAATGATCGCACAAATCATTTTTGAATGAAAACTGTATATATATATTTATATACATACATACATATGTATATTTATACATATATATATATATATGTATATATACACTGAGACAACACACACACACATACACACACACACGCACGCTTGCACATTTGATACACTCATCACTTTATACTTACGTCAGGGAAGGGGAGTAAGTGTCAGTGTTACATAACCTCAGGTTAGTTCCCTTGTTATCTAAGCTAACAATTAAAATGTATTGGGGACGCTGAGCGTAAAGCGACTACGTGAACATTAGGTGCATGTCCGTATTAGTTTCTTTGTTCAGATATTTCCTAACCTTTCTTCTCGTGTTCCATTCATATAACTGACATGGGCCCGTTAGCTGAGTTGGTTAGAACGCTATTATGCTGATGAAGCAGGGGTTAGGGTTCGATCCTTTGGTGCCCTACAGGATTTTAGGCCACGTTAGCCCTGGTGGTTTATAACTCTGTTCTGTCAACGCAGGGCTCGTGAGTTTGAATCTCAGGCAGGCCACTCTGTTTTTCTGTCTGTGTTTGTCTCTCTGTCTGCTGCGTGCACACACATATACGTATATTCATACACACCAGAAACAGAAGAGAGAGAGAGACAGGAGAGAAGAGAGAGAGAGAGAGAGAGAGAAGAGAGAGAAGAGACAGAGAGAAGAAGACAGACAGACAGAGACAGAGACAGAAGAGAGAGAAGAGAGAGACAGAGAGAGAGAGAGAGGATAGACAGAGAGAACAGACAGAGACAGAGACAAGACAGAGAGAGAAGACAGAAGAGGACGACAGACAGACGGAGACAGGAGAGAGGAGAGAGAGAAGAGAGACAGACAGACAGAGACAAAACAGAGACAGAGACAGAGAAGAGAGACAGAGACAGAGAGAGAGAGAGAGAGAGAGGAGCAGAGAGAGACGAGAGAGAGAGAAGAGAGCAGACAGAGAGAGACAGAGAGAGGAGAGACAGAGAGAGAGAGAGAGAGAAAGAGCAGAGACAGAAGAGACAGAGAGAGAGAGACAGAAGAGGACAGAGAGAGAAACAGAGAGAGAGACAGAGAGAGAGAGAGAGAGGACAGAGAGAGAGAGAAGGGGGGGGGGGGGAAAAACAACACTACTGGACTAAGAAGAGTGACAAGCAAGCATTCCTCGGTGAAATTTGGTCATATGGTATCTCAAAGACGCGCGTTTTGAGGCGCGATTTGAAAATAAACAGTCAACGTGGTTTTGTCTTAAGGACAAACATATAAACAGACAAAAGGAAAATAAAATAAAACAAAATAGTATCAGGGTCTATAGTAATATGACTTGAACTCATGCAGTCACAGTGGAGGGCGGGATCTGTACTTCTACGCCACTGACACGGTTCTCTATAAAGGACGGTAATTGTACAACCAAGGATTCCTTTTTTTTCTGTCTCTCTCTTTGAGTGCAAATTAGTCACGAGTCAATGCGCCGATTTCTTGATAGGATTGGTGATCCGCTTAAAGTCCTCAAGCTAACAGCTAAAGTGCTGGCTGCGAT
>CM060313.1:7357709-7360209 GCA_030674185.1 Monoplex corrugatus | reverse complement strand
TACTAAACTAACTGTTAAACAGAGCCACGGCAGTACGAAACTAATTGTTAAACAGAGCAACGTGAGTACTTAAAGTAACTGTTAAACAGAATATCCGGAGTACTAAACTAACTGTTAAACAGAGCAACGAAAGTACGAAACTCATTGTTAAAGCGAACATCGAGAGTACGAAACTAACTGTTAAACATAATATCCGGAGTACGAAACTGTTAAACAAACAGAGCCACAGGAATACGAAACTAATTGCTAAACAAAACAACAGGAGTGCAGGCGGTGTGTTGCTGCACAGTCTGCATACTCCGTCTTCGGACACTGACATAGCTTACACGATGTTTAACATGCATGTTTCATGCTCTGCGTGGCTATACACAGGAAAAGGGTTCAGGCACTGGCAGATCCGCACACTATGTCTGTCTGTCTGTCTGTCTATGTATATATGTATGTATGTCTGTATGTCTGTATGTATGTATGTCTGTCTGTCTGTCTGTCTGTATGTATGTATGTATGTATGTATGTATGTATGTATGTAGTATGTATCTCTCTTTCTCTCTCTCTCTCTCTCCCTCTCTCTCTTTCTCTATCTATCTCTATCTTCATCTATCCATCCCATCTATGTATGTATTTATGTATGTATGTATGTATGTATGTATGTATGTATGTATGTACGTATGTATGTATGCATGTATGTATGTATGTATGTATGTATCTATCTATCTATCTGTGTGTCTATCTATTTATCATCTATCTATCTATCTATGTGTCTATTTATCTATTTATCTGTCTATCTATCTATCTATCTATCTATCTATCTATCTATCTGTCTGTCTGTCTCTCTATCTACTACCTCTCTCTCTATATATATATCTACCTTCCTACCTACCTACATACATACATACATACCTACATACCTACATAACTACCTACATATCTATCTATCTCTCTATCTCTCTCTCTATCTCTCTCTCTCTCTATCTATCTATCTATCTATCTATCTATCTATCTATCTATCTAATTATCTGTCTGTCTGTATATCTATCTATCTGTCTGTCTTGTCTATCTATCTATCTATATATCTATCTATCTATCTATCTATATTGATTTGTTCATTTATTAATCATCTGTTTATTTACATTTTGATTAAATCGTCACGATTTGAGACACACGATTCACGGCAAGGTAGCCCAGACTATTCCAATGACAGACTGTGGTATATATCATGAAACCCACACGCTAGGTATGTAGGTAGGGAGGATATCACGACCTTGTCAACGCGTTCGGCTTGTATGGAGGACTCAAGTTTATGCCATGATCAGTTTGGGAATTTTCCCTCATCCCATGGCAACAGTGGCGTCAATGCTTGTGGACATAAATATTCCAGCACGGAAACGTCATCTTGAAACACTGAAACCGGAGCTGGCACTGTCGTTTCGTATTTCGTGCCACTCGTACAATTGTCGTCTGTGTTATTTTAGAACATGTCCTTCCGTCCTTCTGTTATCGGATACTTGACAAGAGGAAATAGAACGTCAAACAGGCAAAAGCTTGTTTCGTCTCCACCTCTTGTCTAATTTCTTGCAAGGTTGACCGACTGTCTGGTTGAATATTTTAGAAGGGAAGAAGAAAGAAGCATGGAGGAGGTGCTTGGAATTTGTTTGGAGGTTTTTGTTTTTTTTATATTTCAAGAATCATCGCACTCAGGGAGGTTACCATTGTGCTCACCTTTTTTTTTTCGTCCCATTTTCTACGCCATCTTTAATGGCCACTGAAGCTGGCACAGGTTTTTTTTTTTTTTTTTTTTTTTTACAATTCGATAATGATGATGTCGATGAAGATGATAATCATGATGCTATGAAGTTCCATCTAGGATTGAGACTGCGTGACGGGGCTGTACTCTTACGCTTACTATCGTCATTTATCCTGGCGTTAACCAGGCTCGAGAGATAAGACACCTGCGGTGCTGGTCAGAAGATTTGAGCTACACCGGACCGTTTGGTCCTGGTCTCCCCATTGAGCCCATAGCACGTCCCACTCTGGGTAGGAGCCGGTTAGAGCCGAAAAATCCCTCAATGATATAGTTTTGAAGGGACTGATGGGGATTCGAACTCACAACCTTCCAGTCGGTAGTTCGTTGCGTTAACCACTACACCACGGCGACTGGTGTTTGTTTGTAGTTTCCTCAAGAAGGATTCACTGCACTCGGACAATTCCATATGCGCTCCACCCAAATTTGCCAGCAATTATCCGGCAGACACACACATACACATACACAGAATAAATGAACATAAACAAATGCGATAGTAAAATACAAATATGCCGGGGTCAAATTTCATGCAGAGAGGCAATACCTGCCCGAACCGTGTTTCAGGTGGGGTGTCCTCTTGACGAAGACCCTCTGTGTTTTCACACACTTAAGATATTTTTTATTGATATGTTTTCCTCGTAGTTCCCAAACTTTTAATCTCTCGTATGTATGTCAGCAGGGACAAGTTAAATCACAAGT
>CM060313.1:7350209-7352709 GCA_030674185.1 Monoplex corrugatus | reverse complement strand
ATTTCGCCCGTGCGAACTACTTCTACCCAGAGTTGAGCGTGTTGTGGGCTGGTTGGGAAGACAGTCAAGTTTCATCCACTTCATGGACGCGTCATCGAAGATTTTGCTCAATATTTGCAGACCGACACCACAGGTGTCTGTATCTCTTGGCCTGAATGACACCATGACACCTGGCATTCAGCTTCAGACACTCTTTCCCTTCAGATCCCTTGATTTAAACTATCTAGTGTTGGCCAGCGTTGTTTTGCTGTCTCAGGACCGTCAGCCTGGAATAGACTTCCGCACTGCCTTCGCCTAACACCTACCCTGTCTGATTTTAAATCCTGTTTAAAAAACCCACCACTTTCCCCAACAATGGATTCTACAAGTACTTCCTTCCCTCAGTCTGTGTATTAAATATTGTAAGTGGTCTTTGTCGATTGTATGCGTATGCCTGGTGCGTGAGTGCGCTTTGATTTGAATTGTCAAGATTTGCGCCGTATAAATACTGTAATTACTATTCTTCTTGTTCTTCTTGTTCTTGTTCTTCTCTTTTTCTTCTTCTTCTTCGTCTTCTTCTCCTCCATCTTGTTCTTGTTCTTCTTGTTCTTGTTCTTCTTGTTCTTGTTCTTCATCTTGTTGTTTTCTTCTTCTTATCATTATTATTATTATTGTTATTATGAAAGTAAGTGTAGAGTACAGCTCTGTCACGCAGCCTCAATCCATAATGGAATTTCACAGTATCATCACTGTCATCTCCATTCTTATCATCATGGCTGTGTGAAAAACTGTCCCAGATTTTGAGGGCTTTTATGTCTTTGCAGTTAGGGTGACCTCTGTTTGACCTGAATGGGGAAGTGTGTTGGAGAGCCGGAAAACAGTGGAGTGGGGACAGTGACATGGAAGCTGAGCAGAAGATTGGGCAGAAAAGACAACAAAGAAAAAACAAAGATATAGAAATGTCATTAAATAGATGAAATAAGTAATAAGTAACTACATACGTCATGAATAGATAGATGGGTATGTAAATAAGTAAACAAAGAAATAGACAGACAGACAGACAGACAGACAGACAGATAGATAGATAGATAAATAGATAAAATATAGATAGATAAATAAATATAGATAGATAGATAGATATATAGATAAATAAGTAAATAATTAAGTAAACATAGATAAATAAGTAAATGAATAAATATACAAGTTAATAAATAAATGAAATAAATAAATAAATGAAAAATAAATAAATGAATAAATAAATGAATAAATAAAGATATAAATAACTATATAATCAAAGCCTGTAGATAATCAAGAAATCAGTTCTGTACTTCCACAGGTGAAATCTTTGATTACCAAGGCCCATAATCAGGGAGAGATCAATAATCAATGGTCAACAGGTCGAACAACCCTTAACAATGAAGGTATAAAATCCCAGGAGATCAACAAATCAGCTCACTTACCACATCAATAGCCCAAAGCCACAATAAGTTATCAAAGCAGAACCATATTCAATTATTATCAAAGCCTATAATCCACGAGAGACTACTCCTCTCTCTCTCTCTCTCTCTCTCTCTGGTGCGTGGTGTGTGTGTGTGTGTGTGGTGTGTGTGTGTGTGTGTGTGTGTGTGTGTGTGTGTGTGTTGTGTGTTGTGTGTGTGTGTGTTGTGTGTTTGTGTGTGTTGTGTGTGTGTGTTGTGTGTGTTGTGTGTGTGTGTTGTGTGTGTGTGTGTGTTGTGTGTGTGTGTGTGTGTGTATGTGTGTGTGTATGCGTGTGTGTGTGTGTGTGTGTGTGTGTGTGTGTAAGAGAGAGAGAGAGAGAGAGAGAGAGAGAGAGAGAGAGGTGTGTGTGTTGTGTATGTGTATGTTGTGTATGTGTGTGTGTGTTTGTGGTGTGTGTGTGTGTGTGTTGTGTGTATGTGTGTGTGTGTATGTGTGTGTGTGCGTTTGTGAGAGAGAGAGGAAGAGAGAGAGTGTGTTGTGTATGTGTGTGAGAGAGTGTGTGTATAAGTTTATT
Organism: Monoplex corrugatus; assembly: GCA_030674185.1. Classification (NCBI taxonomy): domain Eukaryota; kingdom Metazoa; phylum Mollusca; class Gastropoda; order Littorinimorpha; family Ranellidae; genus Monoplex; species Monoplex corrugatus. Next base: position 7,350,716 of record CM060313.1, on the reverse strand, counting down.
TGTGTGTGTATTTGTGTGTATGTGTGTGTGCTGTGTTTGTGTGTGTGTTATGCGTATGTGTGTGTGTCTGTGTGTGTGTGTGAGAGAGAGAGAGAGAGAGAGAGGTGTGTGTGTGTGTGTAATGTGTATGTGTGTATTGTGTATGTGTGTGTGTGTGTGAGTGTGTGTGTGTGTGTGTGTGTGTGTGAGTGTGTGTGTGTGTGTGTGTGGTGTAGGAGTGAGGTTTTTATGATGTCCATACTGCAATAATGTATCAGATCGTTATTCCGTTATGTGGTGTTGCGGTAAGTTGGCGGATTACTTAGCAAACAACCTTGGGGATTATTATATACAGTTCGTGTTCATTTTGCGTAGGCTTCGGAAGTCTGTCAGATAATTGCTGGCAGATCTGGGTGAAGCGCATATGGAGTTTTCCGAGTACAGCGAATCCATGTTGAGCAAACTGCTAACTACTAACCACTAGCTTATTGATATGAACTGATTCAAGAACCAGAAAAATACAGGAAA
>CM060313.1:7325209-7327709 GCA_030674185.1 Monoplex corrugatus | reverse complement strand
CAGTGGTGATGGTGGAAGTGGCGCTGCACTGCGGTGATACTCTCCCCCGAGAAAAGCAGCTCGAATTTATGGTGAATCTATTGTGACAAAATAACAACAACAGTAATTGGTCCTTTTTTCAGACTTAAACCCAGACCTGGTGACGCAATACCTACAGCAGAATCCCGTTTTTCTGGACGATTATGTGCAAAATTACGTCAACACGGAACAGTTGGACAGATGGCTGTCTTTCAAAACACGTCATAGCGCCAGGCTCTCATTACGGCATCGCAACGATCATCATCATCCTATTAACGGTAAGTGTTATGTTCTCTGTCTGTCTCTGTCTCTGTGTCTGTCTGTCTGTCTCTCTCTCCCTCACTCTCTCTGTGTCTCACTGTGTCTCTCTCTGTCTCTGCCTCTCTGACGCTCTCTCTGTGTCTCTCTCTTCTCTCTGTCTCTCTTCTCTCTCTCTGTGTCTGTCTTTCTGTCTCTGTCTCTGTCTCTCTCTTTTTCCTCTCTCTCTTTCTCTCTCTCTCCCTCTCTCGTTCTCTCTGTCTCTGTCTGCCTGTCTGTCTGTCTCTTTCTTTCTGTCTCTATCTATCTATCTATCTATCTATCTATCTATCTATCTATCTATCTATCTATCTATCTATCTATCTATATGTATCTATGTATCTATGTATCTATGTATCTATCTATCTGTCTGTCTGTCTATCTATCTATCTATCTGTCTATCTATCTATCTATCTATCTGTCTATCTATCTGGCTATCTATCTGTCTATCTATCTATCTGTCTGTCTATCTATCTATTTCTATCTATCTATCTGTCTGTCTGTCTGTCTGTCTCTCTATCTATCTGTCTATCTATCTATCTATTATCTATTCACCTTACTCTCTATCTATCTATCTCTCTTATCTATCTATCTATCTATTCTGTTTGTCTATCTACCTATCTCTCTCTCTCTCTCTCTCTATCTATCTATCTATCTATCTATCTATCTATCTATCTGTCTGTCTGTCTGTCTGTCTGCTATTTATCTATTTATCTGTCTGTCAGTCTGTCTATCTATCTATCTATCTATAACTAGCTAACTACGTACACATATATCATCACATTTTTCATGACTCTATAAATGTATGTTCAAACCACTGACCTACCTTACCGTGTTGTTTTTTGTTGTCAGGCGATGTGTCTTCAGAGGGGCGGTCATCGTCATTATCCAAATGGAAGGTAAGTCTGCGGGGGCACTGGGGGGGGGGGGGGCAGGGGGAGCAGGTGTACCATTGCCACCTTTTAAAACTAGTTCGCTATATTTTCAAGGCTTCATAAACACGCAGGTTGAAACAAATAAATAAAGGAGATATACCGTTCACTGTTCTTAAAACTAATCTCCTATGTTTCAAATGTTCGAAGAAAAAGACAGTTCTTGAATGTTATATAGAACCGATAATGTTACTCGGTTGTGAGGCGTGGACAGTCAGCAAGCAAAGCCAGAACAAGATTGAGGCAGCCGAGACGTGGTTTCTAAGAAGAATGTTGAGAGTTCCATGGACAGCAAAGAAAACAAACGAGACAGTCTTGATGGAGGCAGACACAAAAAGATCATTGACAAAGAAGATTAGGAAAAGGCAAGCAACATTTATAGGCCATTTTATGAGGAAAGGGGAATTAGAACACCTGGTCACAACAGGAAGGCTGGAGGGAAAGAGAATACCAGGTAGACCCAGGGAGAAAATATTGGACGGACTTGCAAGGTGGCTGAGGACAGAGAGGGTGGAAGATGTACTTGCAGCGACAAGGGATAGATTCGTGTGGAGGTCCATGATCGCCAACGCCATGCGGCAGGGCACATGATGGTGATGATGAAGAAAAACAGTTAAACTTTAGTGCTTTTTAGAGGTACATTTTGTTATATCATGTAAGGCTGTACAGATGTGTGTACCTACCAACCAATCAACAACCCTACCAACACACCAACAAGCCTACCAACACACCAACAAGCCTACAACAACCACAACCAACCCAAAACCAACCAACCAACCAACCAACCAAACCAACCAAACAACCAACCAAACAACAACCCTACCAATACAACCAACAAGCCCCAACCAACCAACCAAAACCAACCAACCACAACCAACCAGCCAGCCAAACCAACCACCAACCAACCAACCAACCAACCAACCAACCAACCAACCAACCAACAACCAACCAACCAACCAACCAACCAACCAACCCAACGTATTTAGCAAACGTGGGTCGCACCCAGGTGAACCAGTGTTACCTTGAAGAGCCCAGGCACAAGTCATGACGCATGAGGCATTGCGGTGCTGGAGGTCATAGCTTATGTCCATAAAGAATGCCCAGGCACACAGATTTAGGCAGAAGTACCCCCAAAGTGGCACGTAAGCGGGAGGTATAAACTGGACCAGTTTGGAGGTTTCCATGGTATGTCGGAAATAAACTGCTTGTATCTACGTTGACGCCTACTCTCACTGTGGCAAGGTCACACGCGC
>CM060313.1:7317709-7322709 GCA_030674185.1 Monoplex corrugatus | reverse complement strand
GAGGTTGGTTCAAAGGTCAAGGTCGTCACAGCCTCAGCACGGCGTTTGCGGTTGAAGAGCGTTTGATTAGCTCCAAGGCTGTGGCCCCTAACACACACGGTTTTGTTTGTCCACAAACTTTGAGTAGGGAAAGCGCAAACAGCTACATCATTGACAGCCGACCCCTCAAGACTAAAAGCAAACAAACCCAAAGGCTTTTTGGATCGTTGTGAACAGTCATATGCGAGCACGTACGAACCCCCTCCTTCCCCCTTTCCCCCTCCCCCAACACACAACTCTACAATCACTTAATCAGATATTGATTAAATCAATGACCACCACCACCAGCATGACGACCACACCACGAATACGAATGGTTTGATCCTTTGACTCCCGGACCCTGTCCACTGTCATCCTGCATTGTCAGCCATGCTAGCAAAGCAAAAACTTAATCCTTTCATCATCATCATCATCAAGTGCCCTGCCGTATGGTGTTGGCTATCGTGGCCCTCCATATGTGTCTGTCCTTTGTTGCCGCAAGCACAACTTCCACCCTTCTGCCCTCAGCCACCCTTCGACTCCAGGAAACTAGTATAGATACGGTGAACAAGTCAAAAGGGTTAAGTTTTTGCAGTTGGTGGATAGGGTGCGGGAGTGTTTTCAAAGGGGGGTATTAAAAAATGTCACCACCGGTCAGTTGTGGATGTGGATGGCGAGAACAAAGAGCTGACGATCAGAAAGGAAGCTGGAAGGGCTGAAGCGGACGAAGCCCGTGTGATGTCAAAGTTTTTCGCACTGTCCATCCTGGACTTCCTTGGTCTACCTCTTGCTTTAAATCCATTTTTATAGCTCTGTAGTTGTTGTTGTATGGTTGCTGAGCCAGCAAGCGGGAATCACAATTTGATCCGATGATCAAATCGCTCGAAATTCGGCTGATCAATATAATATAACGCAGGACTGATGAGAAGACAGGCAACATATATTGGCCATTTTTATGAGGAAAGGGGAATAGAGCACCTGGTCACAACAGGAAAGCTGGAGGGAAAGAGAGCACCAGGTAGACCCAGGGAGAAAATATTGAACGGACTAGCAGGGTGGTTGAGGACACAGAGGGTGGAAGATGTGCTTGCAGCAACAAGGGATAAATACATGTGGAGGGCCATGATCGCCAACGCCATGCGGCAGGGCACATGATGATGATGATGACTGATGCTGAACCTACTATGTCTCTGACCTTGGTTGCTTGTGATCATGTCGCCTGTGATCTTTGTTCACAACTGTTCTTAAACATGGCATCCCACAGGTGGTCATTTTGTGCCCCAGGGGCTTGGTCAGGCTTCAAGTCTGGCATTGATATTTGCACACATGCATTCATAAAAAAGTTGAGAAATTTGTCTCTTGTCTCTTTTCCTCGCTCTTTTCTCTCTCTCTCTCTTTCTGTATCTGTCTCTATCTCTCTCCCTCTGTATGTCTGCCTGTCTGTCTTGCATTGACATTTTAAAAATAACAATAACTCAGCTTAGAAAGACATCATAAATCAAAATATATTTTGTGTAACATTGTAATTATTTCATAAAGTATCGCAGTTCAAAGATTAAATGACTTTTTTTGACAAGCGAGGACTGTGTCTTGTGACAAAAGTTGTTTTGGTTCAGTTTTTACGTTGACACCCACCTCATGTGATATGGCCGACGGGGATAACCATCCAGGGAAGTGGGGGAGGGGGGACCTATCCAATCCTATACTTACATCACCAGAACAACAGTGATGTTAAATGGGATAGTGAGATAGATGGCCAGTTTTAATGTAATAGTGGGGGAAGGGGGACTTATCTAATCCTACACTGACACCACCAGAACAACAATGATGTTAAATGGGACAGTGAGATAGATGGCCAGTTTTAATGTAGTAGTGGGGGAAGGGGGACTTATCTAATCCTATACTGACACCACCAGAACAACAATGATGTTAAATGGGACAGTGAGATAGATGGCCAGTTTTAATGTAGTAGTGGGGGAAGGGGGACTTATCTAATCCTATACTGACACCACCAGAACAACAATGATGTTAAATGGGACAGTGAGATAGATGGCCAGTTTTAGTGTTACGCACCCCGGGATTCGAACCCACAACCATTACCATGTGAATCCGACGCTCAAACCGACTGAGCTACCGGGGCCCGCGTGACAAAAGTTCTGTTATCTGTCTCTAGATTTTAAAGTCCCCACATTCTATGAGTATACGAGGACTAGCAGAACAACAACAACAAAACAACAAAAAAATTGCTCAAACAAGCCTTTAAAAATGTTAGTAGCATTGTGAGATACCGATGCTTTTTTGGGTTCTCTGTCGATCTGGATCAGATCGATTGGATGGATGAATGGATCAGTGACAAAAGTAAAAGAAATTACTTTATATATCTCTCCTCCCCTGTCCCTCCAACTTCCTCTCTCATCCTCCATCCTCCCTTTCCACCCCCACCCCACCCCCACCCCCCCACCCCCCACCTGAACGGCGGACACAGACTGACATGAGTGACAATATTGTGTTTTTCTATTCCCTGTACATCGGTTTCTTTCTTTCTTTCTTTCTTTCCATTTTTTTTGAGAGGGTGGGGTGGGGGTGGGCGTTCATATGGATATGTCACTTTTTGCAATAAGTGTCAGACGGACGCGATGGTCGAAAAGTGGGTTAGACTTTTTTTTTTTTGAGGGGTGGGTGGGTATGAGAGGTTATGTGGATATGTGCACTTTTTGCAATAAGTGTCAGATGAACGCGATGGTCAAAAAGTGGGTTAGATTTTTTTTGTTTTTTTTTGTTTTTTTAGGAATGGGTGGGTGTGAGCGTTTATGTTTTGCAATAAGTGTCAGACGGGCGCGATGGTTAAAAAGTGGGTTGTTATTGTTGTTGTTATTGTTGTTGTTATTATTGTTTAAAGCCCAGCCGACTGCGTAGAGCCATATCAGGGCTTTAACCGCTTCAAAACATACAAAACTTCATCAGGAAAAAAAGAAGAAAATTAAGTACACATACCAGTGCATTCGCGCACACAATCTAAGACCATGCCCCTGGCGTTGACCACTTCGTCTAATTTAACGCACAGGGGATTTAAAAAAAACACACCTGAATACAAATATAAGCATATCTAAGGACACCAAAACATATATAAAAATAGGCGCAAATTATCTAAAATTGCTTCTGCATATCTCACCTCCCTAGAGCCAAAAATGCACTTAATACATGTACCCAGTTATCAATCCTTAGAAAGAGTACATAAGACTTTATCGAACACATGCAGGTGAATGGACCAGCAAGGCAGAAAATATAGGAGGAAATGACAGAAAGCAAAGGAACAAGGAAGAAATAAAGCGAGTAACAGAAACGAGGAAATTTCTAGCACATAATTCCCAGAAGGTGGGGATACTATTTATACTGAAAGAGCCCCCGGCATCCCAACGGGGGTGCAAACAGTGGGTAAGACGTTAGACCTGTAATCAGAACGTCTGGGTTCAATCCTACGTGGGTTCCTCCCACCTGAAAGATTAAATCAAACGACCTACACAATGACTCAACGAAAACTCTTAACAAGAAAATGTATAATTAAAAACCTAACTAAAAAAAAAAATGACACAAGAATCAGAGAAAGCAACCCCCCCCCCCACACACACATAACACACACTTACACACATACACGCAGGCGCGCACGCGCATATACACACTTCAGATACTAACTTTTAATGAAGTCAACCTATAACCAAAACAGAGAATCATTATATATAATGTCTACCACGTTCTCTGACTTCCATGACCCTTGTTCTCTCACGAAAACAATTATTTCTATATATAGAACCCTTGACCGAATTCCGTGACAGCGTAAAGGATAGTCAAGCCATATGGATGTTCTTACTTTCCCTACAAGGTTAGAAGCTAGCTTTTTTTCCCTCTGGTCTTTGGCGCCTATTGTGGTGTGTAGTGCAAATATGGTAACGATTCGTTCAATAACCGCCTGTTAATCATTGTGTCACACTTTCTACAGCAAACACGCACGTACACACGCTTGCGCGCGCTCACACACACGTACGCACTGATACACACAATTACACACACACACACACACACACACACACACACACACACACACACACACACCACATCTCTCTCTCTCTCTCCCCCCTGTTTCCGTCTGTCTGTCTGTCTGTCTTTCTGTCTGTCTGTCTCTCCTCTCCCTTACACACACACACACACACACACACACACACCACACACACACACACACACACACACACACACACACATACACACACACACACACACACAAATATACATTCGCACACACATACACACTGATACACATGCATACAGGCACACATGCACACATGCACACATACACGCATACACATGCACACATACATATATGTACACACATGCACACAAACACACACACGCACATACATACACATGCACACACTCATACACACACACACACTCCACCCTCTCTCTCTCTCTCCAGTCTCTCTCTCACACACACACCACCACCACCACCACCACCACCATCACACACCACCACCACCATCACACTACCACCACCACCACACACACCTCCACCATCACCACCACCACCATCACCACCACCGCCACCACCACCACCACAGGTCGATCTGAATCACCAACATTTTTTTTTTAGAAAAGGAGATTGAAGACGCTGCAGCACTTCACACGAGGTGTCTTCACAACCTGTGGTGTTCGGTATGCACTATAGTCCTGGCGCGTGTGACCTGGCATACATTATCTCATCCTTGCTGCACAAAGGACCGTCTGCTTTGACTACCTCTCTTGCACCCGCTCACACTTCCTCTCTCACACACTTGTGTTGTTCTTGTAAAGACGGGACTGACGATCCAATCTTGTGCGTCAATAGCGGGTATGAAAGAGAGAGGAGAGGAGAGGATGGAGAAGGTGGGGGATGAGGGGGACGGGGGAAGGGGAGGGGGTGTGGGGTGAGATTGCGTCATAGATGTAAA
>CM060313.1:7302709-7310209 GCA_030674185.1 Monoplex corrugatus | reverse complement strand
TCAAACCAAATCAAGCCAACCAACCAACAACCAACCAACTAACCAACCAAACAAACAAAACAACACAGACAATACATAAATAAATAAACAATCGAAAGAAAACATCAACAACAACTAAGAAACAAACACAAAACAACAACTAAGAAACAAACACAAAACAACAACAAGAACAAAACCAAAACAAAACAAAAAACAACAAGAAACAAACACAAAACAACAACAAGAAACAAACACAAAACAACAACAAGAAACAACACAAAACAACAACAAGAAACAACACAAAACAACAACAAGAAACAAACACAAAACAACAACAACAAGAAACAAACACAAAACAACAACAAGAAACACACACAAAACAACAACAAGAAACACACACAAAACAACAACAACAAGAAACAAACACAAAACAACAACTAAGAAACAAACACAAAACAACAACAAGAAACACACACAAAAACAACAACAAGAAAACAAACACAAAACAACAACAAGAAACAAACACAAAACAACAACAAGAAACACACACAAAACAACAACAAGAAACAAACACAAAACAACAACAAGAAACACACACAAAACAACAACAAGAAACAAACACAAAACAACAACAAGAAACACACACAAAACAACAACAAGAAACAAACACAAAACAACAACAAGAAACACACACAAAACAACAACAAGAAACACACACAAAACAACAAGAAGAAACAAACACAAAACAACAACAACAAGAAACAAACACAAAACAACAAGAAGAAACAAACACAAAACAACAACAAGAAACAAACACAAAACAACAACAACAAGAAACAAACACAAAACAACAACAAGAAACAAACACAAAACAACAACAAGAAACACACACAAAACAACAACAACAAGAAACAAACACAAAACAACAAAAGAAACACACACAAAAACAACAACAAGAAACAAACACAAAACAACAACAAGAAACAAACACAAAACAACAACAAGAAACAAACACAAAACAACAACAAGAAACACACACAAAACAACAACAAGAAACAAACACAAAACAACAACAAGAAACACACACAAAACAACAACAAGAAACACACACAAAACAACAACAAGAAACACACACAAAACAACAACAAGAAAACACACACAAAACAACAACAAGAAACACACACAAAACAACAACAAGAAACAAACAAAACAACAACAAGAAACAAACACAAAACAACAACAAGAAACAAACACAAAACAACAACAAGAAACACACACAAAACAACAACAACAAGAAACACACACAAAACAACAACAAGAAAACACACAAAACAACAACAACAAGAAACACACACAAACAACAACAACAAGAAACAAACACAAAACAACAACAAAAACACACACAAAACAACAACAAGAAACCACACAAAACAACAACAAGAAAAACACACAAAAACAACAACAAGAAACACACACAAAACAACAACACACAAGAAACAAACACAAAACAACAAAAGAAACACAACAAAACAACAACCAAGAAACAACAACAACAAAACAAGCAAACACACACAAAGAACAACAACAAGAAACAAACAAAACAACACAACAAGAAACACAACACAAAACAACAACACACAAAACAACACAAAACACAACAACAAAAAACACAAAACAACAACAACAAAAAAACAAAACACAAAACAACAAAAAAACAAACAAAAACAACAACACAAAAACAAACACAAAACAGAAACAAAAAACACACAAAACAACAACAAGAAAAACAACAAAACAACAACAAGAAACAAACAAAAACAAACACACAAGAAAACACAACAACAACAAAACAAACAACAGAAACAAACACAAAAAAACAACAAAAAACAACACAAAACAACACACAAAACAACAACAAAACACAAACAACAACAACAACAAGAAACAAACACAAAACAACAACAAGAAACAAACACAAAACAACAACAAAACAACAACAACAAGAAACAACACACAAAAACAAACACAAAACAACAACAAGAACACACAAACACAAAAACAACAAAAAAAACAAAACACAAAACAACAAACAAGAAACAAACACACAAAACAAACAACAAAAAAACAACACAAACAACAACAAGAAACAAACACAAAACAACAACAAGAAACAACACACAAACAACAACAAAACACACAACACACAACAAAACAACAAAAACAACACACAACAAAACACACAACAAGCAAAACAAACACAAAACAACAAACAACAAGAACACAAACACAAAAACAACAACAAAAAACAACACAACACAAAACAACACACACAAGAAACACAACAAAACAACCAACAAGAAACCAACACACAAACAACAACAAAAAACACAACACAACCAAAACACAAACACACAACAAAACACAACACAAAAAACAACAAGAAACAAACACACAAACACCAAACAACAACACACAACAAAAACAAACAAAAACAAACAACAACACAAGAAACAAACACAAAACAACAACAAGAAAAAACACAAACAACAACAAGAAACAACAAAAACAACAACAAAAACAAACAAACAACAACAAGAAACAACACAAAACAACACAAAGAAACAACACAAAAACACAACAAGAAACAAACACAAAACAACACACAAAACACACAAACACAAAACAAAACAAGAAACAAACACAAAACAACAACAAGAAACACACAAAACAACAACAAAAAACAAAAACAAAACAACAACAAGAACAACAACACAAAACAAACAACAGAAAAACAAACACAAAACAACAACAAGAAACACACACAAAACAACAACAAGAAACACACACAAAACACAACAACAAAAACAACACAAAACAACAACAAGAAAAAACAAAAACAACAACAAGAAACAAACACAAACAACAAACAAGAAACACACACAAAACAACAACAAAAACACACACAAAACAACAACAAGAAACACACACAAAACAACAACAAGAAACAAACACAAAACAACAACAAAAAACAAACACAAAACAACAACAAGAAACAAACACAAAACAACAAAAGAAAACAAACACAAAACAACAACAAGAAACAAACACAAAACAACAACACAAGAAACACAACACAAAACAACAACAAAGAAACAAACACAAAACAACAACAAGAAACAAACACAAACAACAACAAGAAACACACACAAAACAACAACAAGAAACAAACACAAAACAACAACAAGAAAAAACACAAAACAACAACAAGAAACAAACACAAAAACAACAACAACAAAAACAAACACAAAACAACAACAACAAGAAACACAACACAAAACAACAACAAGAAACAAACACAAAACAACAACAAGAAACAAACACAAAACAACAAACAAGAAACAAACACAAAACAACAACAAGAAACAAACACAAAACAACAACAAGAAACACACACAAAACAACAACAAGAAACACCAAACACACAAACAACAAACAACAAGAAACACAGAGGAATATTGTAATAATCTGACCAAACGATGTGTCAGTCATCATGTCCGTGACACATACAGCACCATATGATATAATGGAAACAGAAAAAACACACAAAAAAGAATAAGAACGCCTATTTAATACAACAAACAAGACAGGCGCAAATTTTCGGCCAACTGGCCTTTGTCAAGCGTAAGATTACAAACAAACACCAGATATAAACATTATGCGAAAAAGACTAAAACTTCCCTGTTGTTTTGTCCAGTTAGAGAAAGGCACTAAATTCTTTTTTCTGGTGTTTGTTTGTTTGTAATCTTACGCTTGACAAAGGCCAGTTGGCCGAAAATTTGTGCCTGTCTTGTTTGTCTTGTTGTATTAAATAAACGTTCTGATTCTTTTTTTTTGTTTTCCTGGTTCCTGTTTGCATGAACGCGAGCAGTCACACTTGTTTTGGATTTCATATGATATATTGTTATGTTCTTTTTCCCCCAGCAATATCAGCGGATGGCCACAACCTGTACACAGCAGATGAAAACAAAGAGGTCAGTTTTCCTTTCTTTGTTATGTCTATCCTTTTCTGTTTTTTTTTATATAGTTTTTTTTTTATAATTTCTTTCTTCCCCCATGACTTTTTTTTTCCAATTTCACTTTTCCTAAAAAAAAAAAAGGTTCATATCGTGCTTGTGCGTGTGTGCTTCCGTGTGGTAAGAGAGAGAGGTAGAGGAACAGAGAGAGAGAGAGAGAGGGGAAGAAAAAGAGAGAACGAGACAGACAGACAGACAGACAGACAGACAGAGACAGAGAGAAATGAAATGACATCAAATCCAATCCAGTTACTATTCTAACACTGCATCATATGTTTCTTTATTTGCAGGAAATCAGCCACATATCCACCGACGCAAGGTGAGCTGTTGTATCCATTCCGTGACGTAATCTTTCTATTTATTGAACATCTGAAATCAACAATGGGGACAGTGGCATCGGGGATGGGAGGGTTGGGGGCTCTTTCAATATGACGATAATCGTGAGGGGGACTGTACCGTCAGCAGGCACATGCTGGCTGTGTTGATAGACCCGTGGATTTAAGATTCTATGTCTTAAGTTCAATTCCAAACTGCAATACAAATGGTGGCTTGGTTGCTGCCTGTCTTAATGCTCCGATCATTCTGGTGGTGTCAGTGTTTTGATAGATCCCGCTTCTCTCCCTCTCCTTAAGGGTCATTTGTCGAACAGGTTCGAGTGTACCCTAGCTCAGCATCTCGTGTGACGTGTGTGTGTGGAGGGGTGAGTGTGTGTGTGTAGTGTGTTTGTGTGTGTGTGTGTTTGTGTGTGTGTGTGTTTGTGTGTGTGTGTGAGAGTTAGTGTGTATGTGTTATGTGTGTATGTGTGTGTATGTGTGTGTATATGTGTGTGTTTTGTGTGTGTGTGTGATTTAGTGTGTGTGTATGTGTGTGTAGTGTTATGTGATGTTTAATACGTGTGTGTGTGTGTGTGTGTTTTGTGTGTGTGTGTGTTTGGTGTGTGTGTGTGAGTTAGTGTGTATGTTTATGTGATGTATGTGTGTGTATGTGTGTTATATGTGTGTGGTTTGTGTGGGTGAGTTTAGTGTGTGTGTATGTGTGTGTATGTGTTTATGTGTATGTATATATATATATATACGTGTGTGTGTGAGTGTGTGTGTGTGTGTGTGTGTGTGTGTGTGTGTGTGTGTTGTGTGTGTGTGTGTGTGTGTGTGTGTATCCTCATCTGAATATGTGACAAACAGTTATTTTCTTAAGCATGTTAAGTGCAGCCTTCTGAACAAAGACGGACGTTGAAGATGGTAATGATGACAATGACGGTATTGATGATGATAATGATGAGATCATCATGATAATGATTACGATGATGATGATGGTGATGATTACAAGTATAATGAACATCAGAATGACTATGCCATTATGATGATGATAGTGGTCGTTGTGGTGGTGGTGATGATGATGATGGTGATATGATGATGATTACGAAGACCACAACGATGATAACAACGACGATGACATGATGACGTGGCAACGGCGATAATGATATAATAATGATGGTGAAGAAGAAGACTATGATGACGAAGATGATGATGGTCATAGCGGCGACGACGATGACGACGACGACGATGATGATGATAATGATGATGTGTATGATTGCAGTGGTCAGATAGTACAGGGCAGACCTCAGCAGACGACAGGGAACACCGACAGTGGCGGCACACGTGGCTGTTTACAAGGATCCCATCAGAATCAGGGATTTTGCCATGGTAGTGTTGAGTCAGTCATCTGTTGTTTTTCTTGAGGACACCTAACGCTACACCACACTACACCACTATACACCACACTACACCACACTACACCACACTACACCACACTACACCACACAACTCCACAACATGTGCCGCACAACTCCACACCACGTACCACACAACTCCACACCACACACATAACTACACACCACGTACCCACAACTCCACACCACTTACCACAAACTCCACACCACGTACCACACAACCCACACCACTTACCACATAACTACACACCACGTACCACACAACTCACACCACTTACCACATAACTACCACACCACGTACCACACAATCCACACCACGTACCACATAACTCCACACCACGTACCACACAAATCCACACCACGTACCACACAACACCACATACACACAACCACACCACGTACCACAACTAAACCACGTACCACATAACCACACCACTTACCACATAACTACACACCACGTACCACACAACACCACACCACGTACCACACAACTCCACACCACTACCACACAACACCACACCACTTACCACATAACTACACACCACGTACCACACAACTACCACACCACGTACCACACAACTCCACACCACGTTACACACATAATCCACACCACTTACCACATAACTACACACCACGTACCACACAAATCCACACCACTTACCACATAACTACACACCACGTACCACACAAACTCCACACCACTTACCACACATAACACACACCACTTACCACATAACTCCACACCACGTACCACACAACTCCACACCACGTACCACACAACACCACACCACGTACCACATAACTCCACCAACCACGTACCACACAACTCCACACCACGTACCACACAACTCCACACCACTTACCACATAACTACACACCACGTACCACACAACTCCACACCACGTACCACATAACACCACACCACTACCACATAACTACACACCACGTACCACAAACACACACGTACCACATAACACACACCACTACCACATAACCACACCACGTACCACACAACTCCACACCACGTACCACACAACACACACCACGTACCACACAACTCCACACCACTTACCACATAACTACACACCACGTACCACACAACTCCACACCACTACCACATAACCACACCACTACCACACCACACTCCACACCACTACCACACACCCACACCACTACCACATAACCCACACCAACCACACAACCACACCATTACCACATACCACACCATACCACACAACCTACCACACCACACCACACAACCACACCACACCACACACCCACAACCACACCCACCATACCCACCACACCACACCACACCACCAACACAACACCACACCACACCACACACATACACACACTACCACAAACCCACCATACCACACCACCACACTACCACACCACACCACACACACACCACACATCACAACACACACCACACACCATACCACACACCACACCACACCACACCACACACACACAACACACACACACCACACCAACCACACACACACCAAACCACACCACACCAACACACCACACCAACACCCACACCACACCACACCACACCACAACACAACAAAAACCACACTCCACACCACACGTCACATCTTCTTGTGTCTTCCTCCTTCAAGACTTGTGTCGTTTGTGTTCTTTGCTGTCCATGGAGCTGTGTATGTATAGATTGGTGTAATACTGTAAGTTGAACATCTATCATTTCCT
>CM060313.1:7282709-7300209 GCA_030674185.1 Monoplex corrugatus | reverse complement strand
GACAACGATGCTGCTGCTACTGCTGCTGCTGCTGCTGATGATGATGATAATGATAATGGTGTCGCTGATATTTCTGTTGATGATGATGTTGATGTTGATGTTGTTGTTGTTGTTGTATAGGTTGCAACGTACATGTTGTTGTGGGCCGATATGTTTGTGGCCTACATGGAGGTAACTTGACCCATTCCTTATGGCTGGTCCTATGGCTTGCTAGCTTGGTTGCTAATCTTTTGCCTCTAACAAGCTAGCTGCATGGCTATCCTGGAAATGGCTAATATCGCTTGGGGTTCTGGCCAGGATTCTAATATATCTTAAAAAAAAAAAATTCTGATTAACTCTGACGCTGTATATAGCACGTAACATTGTTGATTTTATAAGATAATGTAGAGATGCAATTGTTTGTAAAACACACACACACACACACACACATCACACACACACACACACACACACACACACACACACACACAACAAACACACACACACACACACACACACTCACACACACACACACACACACACACCACACTCACACACACACATACACACACAACACACAAACACACACACACCAACACACACACACACACATCACACACACACATCACTCACACACAAACACACTACTTTCTCTCTCTCTCTCTCTCTCTGTGTCTCTGTCTCTCTTCGTCTGTCTGTCTGTCTGTCTGTCTCTCTCTCTCTCTCTTTCTTGTAATATGGATTGTGAAAATGGCATAGTAAACGTGTTACAAGGAAGGTTTACTTTGCAAATAAACGCAACTTGACCCATTCAAGGGGTGTTTCTGTTTGTAAACACTTTGTGTAGATCTGCCTGCTCGTGTAATTTAAGTTTGTTTTTATCCATTAACAGAAGTGAATAGTGTAATGAAATCTGATCCATGAATAAACGGTCTTTGGGTTTAGAAAATTATTTGTACAGAACTTACCACAATAATTTTTGTGAAGAGTTGAAAGGGTTAAGCTAACTGCTAGATTTTGTGAGGGGGGGGGGGGTGGAGGTTGAAAGCGTTAACCTCGTTAATGGATTTTGTGAAGGGTTGAAAGGGTCAACTGCTAGATTTTGTGGGGATTGAAAGACTTAACCTCTCTAGTGGAGTTTGTGAGGGTTGAAAGAATTAACTTAATTGGTGGATTTTGTGGGAGATTGAAAGGGATAACCTCGCTAGTGGATTTTGTGAAGGGTTGAAAGGGTTAAATTAACTGGTGGATTTTGTGGGAGATTGAAAGGGATAACCTCGCTAGTGGATTTTGTGAAGGGTTGAAAGGGTCAACTGCTAGATTTTGTGGGGAATTGAAAGACTTAAACCTCGCTGGTGGATTTTGTGAGGGTTGAAAGAATTAACTTAATTGGTGGATTTTGTGGGAGATTGAAAGGGATAACCTCGCTAGTGGATTTTGTGAAGGGTTGAAAGGGTTAAATTAACTGGTGGATTTTGTGGGAGATTGAAAGGGTTAACCTAGCTGATGGAATTTGTGAGGGATGGAAAGGGTTAACATAACTGTTGGATTTCGTTAAAGATCAACAGGGTTAACCTAGCTGGTAGATTTCGTGAAGAGTTAAACTGACTAATCAAGCTAACTCTAATGACACAACAAAAGGGTTAATTAACATAACTCTATGAACGTAACCAAAGGGTCAACTAACTAGCCTATCTGTATTAACCCTAACTAACTCCCTGCGCAGGTGGCGGGCACTTTGATGACAATGGGAAGTGTTGCTTTGTTCTATGCCGAGGTATACACTCGCTGTTGGCTGTTGTGATGCTTTTCTGTAGTCATCATGTACTCTGCTCCTTTCTGTGGGGATTTTTGAAACAAGAAAAACATGAAAAATAGAAAACAGAAAAAAAAACACGAAAAAAGATAAGAACGCTATTTAATACAACAAAAAACAGACAGGCGCAAATTTTCGGCCATCTGGCCTTTGTCAAGCAAACACCAGATACAAAACTTTGGAGAGAAAGACTGAAACTTCCCTGTCGCTCCGTCCAGTGTGAGAAAAGGAATCCTTGTTTGTGATCTTACGCTTAACAAAGGCCAGTTGACCAAAAATTTGCGTCTGTCTTGTCCTGTTGTATTAAATACGCGTTCTTATTCTTTTTTCGTGTTTTTTTTCTTCTGGTTCCTGTTTGCTTGAACGCGGGCAGTCACACTTGTTTTGGATTATGAAAATTAGAATCAGAACGCGTATTCCATACAACCAGACAAGACAGGCGCAAGTTTTCGGCCAACTGGTTTTTGTCAAGCGTAAACGTAAGATCACAAAAGAAGAAACAATAAATACTCAATTTAGGAGAAAAAGACCAAATTTCTCTGATGTTTCGTCCAGTAGGAGAAAAGGACTTCTCTTCCAATGGACGAAGCAACAGGAGAGTGTGATCTTACTTTACGCTTGACAAAGACCAGATGGCCGAATATTTGCGCCTGTGTTATCTTGGTTGTATTTAAATACGCGTTCTGATTCTATGTTCACGTTTTTCTGGTTCCTGTTTTCTTGAACGCGGGAGATGGCGTATTGTTTGGATTTTTGAAAGTCAGTGTGGAATTTCATTTGTATGACTATGGATTCGGTACTAAAGGTTTCGAGTCTAGAATTTAAGATGGATTCCTCGAATTCGGACTCAGAACTGCCAGTGATCAGCTGGCAGATTCCTTGAGCCTGCACAAACCCCCAGGCATTGGCGAAGTCTTGAAATGGGAACGTTGTGAAACACATAAGCTGATACCACCAGAGTGTTGGAACATTCACATGGTGGGCAGCGAACAGGCCAGATTTTTTTAATGTGGCAGGCTGGGATTGAACCCAAGACTTCATATTTTGAGTTCCTGACTCTATCACTAGAGCCAGCCAGCAAACATCTTGATATGAATTGAAAGAATGGAAAACACAAGCGCTGTTTCATGGACTGAAATCGTCCCTTTGGTTATTCATTTATTAAACCTTTTTCAGTCTTCTTCTTCTGTTTGGGTTTTATCGATTTCCTGGTTCATACAAATGGAATTTTCACATTAACCTTGACTGCTAGTGTTAGTGTTGGTGTGTATGTGTGTGTGTGTGTGTGTGTGTGTGTGTGTGTGTGTGTGTGTGTGTGTGTGTGTGTGTGTAGGTGTGTGTGTAGGTGTGTGTGTGTAGGTGTGTGTGTGTTTGTGTGTGTGTGTATGTGTGTGTGAGTGAGTGTGTGTGTATGTATATATATATATATCATATATATTATGTATATATCTATATATATGTTGTGTGTGTAGTGTGTGTGTGTGAGTGTGGTGTGTGTGTGTGTGTGTGTGTGAGTGTGTGTGTGAGTGTGTGTGTGTGTGTTTGTGTCTCTGTGTGTGTGTATGTTTGTGAGTGAGTGAGTGAGTGTGCGTGTGCGTGTGTCTGTGTGTGTGAGTGAGTGAGTGTGTTTGTGTGTCTGTGTGTGTGTGTGTTTGTGTGTGTGCGTGTGTGTGTGTGTGCGTGTGTGTGTGTGCGTGTGTTTGTGTGCGTGAGAGAGAGAGAGAGAGCGAGAGAGAGAGACAGAGTCACAGAGAGAGAGAGAGAGCAGAGAGAGAGAGAGAGAGAGAGAGAGAGAGAGAGAGAGAGAGAGAGAGAGAGAGAGAGAGAGAGAGAGAGAGAGAGAGAGAGAGAGAGAGAGCGTGGCTGTATACATGAACTCAACCATAATTTATCATTTTACGCCAAAGACAGCTTTTCGTTTTGATTTTTGTTAAAACAGAAATACTGGAAGATATTTGGCGTATGTTTTCATGTATCTTCTTTCCGTTCTTCAGTCCTCTTCCTTGTTTTGATTCACTCCAACTTTTGAAGTCTTGATATTTTGTTTTTTGGCTTGTTGTCAATTTCATTTGCTGTGGTTTGTTTCTGTTTTCTGGTTTTGATGTTGATTATATTACATTGATCATAATGTCAGTGCGCAGTTTTGATGTTTTGATCATTTCTGCTATATTTGTCTTCTTTCTTGTTTTTGTTTCTTTCTTGCTCTTTCCTTCCTTTGAAAAATTAGATTGTTGGTATATTTGAATCCTTTAATGTCAGAAGTGATGTTTATCATATCAATTGCTTTTAACATTTGTCAGTATTGAGAGGTAAGTTTTTTTTAATCGGTACAGAGGCAGCGTTGTTACAATCTTGCCAAATCTCTATTCTTTAATAGAAATCATCATGTATTTTTGTGCTTTGATTTAAAGTTAAATACAAAGTTTTTAACCCTTTGACTCCCGCACTCTGTGCGCCAGCATTCTGCATTGCCAACCATGCCAGCAAAGCGAAAATTTAAGCCTTTGACTCCCTCACCCTATCCACCAACTTCCTGCAAGAAGTTGGTGGATAGGGTGAGGGAATCAAAGGCTTAAAGTTTTTGGACTTGATGGATAGGGTGCGGGAGTCAAAGGGTTAAATTCAACACAGTTACAGTTTCGACTACCTCAGGTAACAACCGCTTCAGTGAGATGCAGTAAAGAAGAGTAATATTTGATGGACGTGTTATGTTCATCTTGAAATAACACATTATTACCTCAACGCATACCTTGGTTTTTGAATAAAATCGTATTCAGGAACCAAATTAGGTGAAGCATGGACAACAGTCTTCTTGTGAAAGAAAACTTTATAAAATACGGTAGTTATAACTTTATGAAAAAAAAAAGAATACTGTCCTGAATAATATATGTTTATGTGTACTTCTCAAAAGTTCTTGGTGGTGTGCTTAGGGATATATGACTGGTAGATTTGTTTTACTGTGTAATTTAGTTATTCTTTATTACACATGAATTTTCCAGATGTTTCGTATTTGTGAATATTTATCTATAAACTTGTGATTTAAGAAATCGTGCAGATGAATAGGCTGTATCTTACGATAATTTTTGTTGCTTTTGTCTTGAGTAATTGTGTGTTTAAAAGCCGGACTTGCAGAATACGATGGTATACTGACGTTTTGTATATACATAGGGGATTGGGGGTGGGGGGAGGGAGAGAGGATGTGTATGTGTGTGTGGTGTGTGTGTGTGTGTGTGTGTGTGTGTGTGTTGTGTGTGTGTGTGTGTGTGTGTGTGTGTGTGTTTTGTGTGTGTGTGTTGTGTGTTATGTGTATGTGTTGTGTTGTGTTTGTGTGTGTGTGTGTTGTTTGTGTGTGTGTGTGTTTGTTTGATGTGTGTGTGTGTGTGTGTGTTGTGTGTGTGTGTGTTTGTTTGTATGTTGTGTGTGTGTATGTTTGTGTGCGTGTGTTTGTTGTGTGTGTGTGTGTGTGTGTGTGTGTTTGTGATGTGTGTGTTTGTGTGTTGTGTGTGTGTGTTTGTTTGTTGTGTGTTGTTTGTGGTGTGTGTGTGTTTGTTTGTTGTGTGTGTGTTTGTGTGTGTGTGTGTGTTGTTGTATGTGTGTGTGTGTTGTTGTGTGTGTGTGTGTTGTTGTGTGTGTATGTGTGTGTGTGTGGTTGTGTGTGTGTGTGTTTTTTGTTGTTGTGTGTGTGTGTGTGTTATTGGTCGGTGAGAATGCAACGAGAAATCAATACATTGCATTGTTGGTGGTATGTGTGGGTGAATTCTTTGATCTCAACTATTATTCATTATCCATATCATATTTAACAGATGCATAACAGTATGACCAGACAACGCAAACTGAACGAATTTCTCCTCGCTGTCACCAAGTAAGTATCGAGAATTTCACGTACACACACACACACACACACACACACACACACACACACACACACACCACACACACACACACACCACACACACACACACACCACACACACAACACACAACACACACCACACACACGAACACACACACAATCATACACATACACACACAAGCACGCACACACTCTTGTCCTGCTCTTTCCCCTTGTGCTCTCTGTTTTTGTCTCTCTCTGTCTCTGTCTGTCTCTCTATTACAATGTGTATATTAGTCCCACAAAGTTTCATTTCTTTTCTCTGTCAGCCTCCCTCTGTCTGTCTGTCTATCTGTCTGTCTCTTTCTATTCATATATCTCTGTCTCTCTCTCTCTCTCTCTCCTCTCTCTTTTTCTCTCTCTCTGTCTCGGTCTCTGCATGCCTGCCTGCCTGTCTGTCTGTCTCTCTCTCTACATATATATATCTGTCTCTCTCTCTCTCTCTCTTTCTTTCCTCTCCCTCTCTCTCTCTCTCTCTGTTTGCCTACCTGACTACCTGCCTGTCTGTCTGTCTGTCTGTCTCTCTTTGTAGTTAATACCTAGTTTGGTTCCTATGACAAGTAAATGACTTTCGAGGTCTGAAAGAAAAACAACAACAAAAACAATGGAAAAAGCGTGCTATCATGACTGCGTAGGGTATAGTACTCTGTCTTAACCGTAACGTTATGGCTTGGTTATGTAAAGCTTAGAGTATTTTATCAGCACTGTCAGAGTTCTTGAATGATAAAATTTAACATAATTTGTCTGCTATTGCATGTCCCTCCGAATATCTCATTTCCCTAGAGCCAAAAATGCGCTTAATATATGTATCCTGTTATCAATCCCAAGAGAAAGTATGTAAGACTTCGTCGAACACAGGGAAGGTGAATGGACCAGCAAGGCAGAAAATAACAGGAAGAATGGCAGAAACAAAGAGAGCGACAGAAGGAGGGAATTTCTAGCACAGAATTTCCAGAATATGGGGATACTATTTATACTGAAAAAGCCCCCGGCATCCCCACGGGGTGAGGGTGGGGGTAGGGTGGGGGAGGTTATACTTAAATCTAACAATTGAAGTGAAGTCAAGTAAAGTTAGATTTTACTCCAATAAACCCCTTCGAGGGTACATGGAAGCCAAACAAAAAGAACAAATAGCAAAGAATAAACAGAACAGTAGGTTAAGACGATCATGATTTATAATAATCAGAAAACAGACGGACGTGCACACGACTAGACTACGTTCGTACCAACCACACCATCTGCAAAAGCCACGCAGAAAGTCACAGAAAACATCCAACACGCACGCCCACCCTAAAGCTGCTGACTGTAGAAGCACATAGTGGAGTGTGGTCAGCTCGCCTCACACTTTGAGTTCTCTGCGCTCGATCCACTGAAAAGTCTGATTATGTGCGATGTGGAGTCAGTCCATATGAGTTTGAAGCATAGTGCTAGACAGTAATAATAATAATAATAATAATAATAATGATGATGATAATAATAATAATAATGATAATAATAATAACAATAATAATAATAACAATAATAACCATCTATATCATCATCATCATCATCATCATCATCATCATCATCATCATCATCATCATCATCATCATCATCATCATCATCATCATCATCATCATCATCATCGTTGTCGTCGTCGTCGTCGTCGACGTGGGCGTCATCGTCGTCGTTGTTGTCGTCGTCGTCATCGTATTACTACTACTACTATTACTACTACTACTACTATTACTGCTACTACTACTACTACTACTACTCATGATGATGATGATGATGACGACAACGACACCAACAACAACAACGATGATGATGATGATGATGATAATAATAATGATGATATTGAAATTATATTAAAATAATAACAACAACAATAATAATAATAATGATGATAATATAATAATAATAATAATAATAATAATAATAATAATAATAATAATAATAATAATAATAATAAATGATAAATCGGTAAACAGTGTGTGTTTATACTTGTCTCCAAACCAGAATGCCAGACATGGTCCATCAGATTGCAACGTACCAATTAATTAACAACTCATAAATAACTAAAAAAAACAAACAAACAAACAAACAAACAAACAAACAAACAAACAAACAAACAAACAAGCAAACCTTTTTCGAAAAGTTTATCAGTCTGTTGCTCTGTATGAATCCTAACAGACCATAGTAGCTGTCATTGATGCTGATGCCCAAGTCTGTGTTTTTCAGATCCATTTTTCAAGATATTGTCAGTATGGATACTGTTATCATGAAAATCATGGTAAGTCTATGTGTGTGTGTACGTGTATGTATGTGTGCTGTTTCGTGTTTATGTATGTATGCACATGTGTATGTGTGTACGTGCGTGTGTGTGTGTGTGTGTGTGTGTGTGTGTGTGTGTGTGTGTGTGTGTGTGTGTGTGTGTGTGTGTGTGTGTGTGTGTGTGTGTGTACATAAAAGTTAAACTTATTGCCTACGTTTTGTCATGTATTCAATCTGTATTAAATTAGTGCCATGCTATGTTTAATTTTCAGCGAAATGTGTTATTTGTTGTTTATGTTGTTGTGTTGTGGGGCATCGAAAATAATCTTCTGTATTACTAGATCATTACGCTTTATTTAACATATTTGCGTTTATTACGTAAGTTGCGTGTTGATAGATTGCAAAAGAAATATGTGATGAATTACTCATTTGTATCGTGCAGATGTAAACCTCTCAGTTCTCATGTATTTTCTTGTGGACTTAACAGTCATCATGTTAGTTAATATTTACATTGTTCTCTGTGATGATAAATCTATCATATCTTACTTCATTGTTGGACAATGTCTTAGATGATTTGTGTCCAATGCTTTGTGGCTTGTCCAGTGTGATAGGTTATTATGAAGTTGGTTAACTTCTCCATGGTTCTCTGTGATGATAATCATCTATCATATCTTACTTCATTGTTAAACGAAAAAAGAATATGAACGCGTATTTGATACACCAAGACAAGACAGGCGCAAATTTTCTTGTCAAGCGTTAGATCACAAACAAACAAACAAACAAACAAACAACAAACAAACAAACAAACAAACAAACAAACAAACAAACAAACAAACAAACAAACAATCAAACAAACACCAGACACAAAAATGAGGAGAAAAAGACTGAAAACTTCCCTGCTGCTCCGTCCAGTGTGAGAAAAGGAATCCTACATAGTTCACTATTATTTGTGTGGATGTAGTTAATCACATCAGTGTTAGAAGACAGCTAGTCATATGGACATTCACCCCCTGTTCATTGTTCACACTCCAGCTTTCAACGGGCACCCTGTTGTCTACATGTACAGCACTGATAACACTGCACCGTGTGTGACTATTTACATAGCACTAGACAGATGTCTGTCCATGTGTCGCATTTGTATCATCTTCTGTATTCTGCTATTCTGTGCAGTTTCTTGTGGTGTTGAATTTTCTGTTCGTTGAACGTGTCGTCTGGTTTTGCTGAACCGTCTTTGTTGTGAATGATATGATGTGGCATTGTGTAAACGTTTGTGACTATTGATGAACAATCCGTACGCTGACTGAATACCCTGGTCGTGTGTATAAACATTTATGAATGGATATGTCTATAACCATACGTATGTGTATGTATTGTTTAGAATCTGTGAGTATGTCTTAATCTGTGTACATGTGTATGTGTGATATCTGTGTATGTAGTACAGTTTGCGTGTTGTAAATGTATAATGTGCAGTGGGTCCAGGTTGTTTTGGGAACAGTAATTACAACGATAATGAAGATCTATATAGCGCAGCCTCTCTGAAAACAAGCTCCTAACCATTTTGCTTTTTACAGAAAAAGTGTTATACATAAAGACCATGTCAACAATAATTTATGATGTAGCGCCATACAAACTTAATTTGTCATTGTTATCATGCTGCTGCTGCTGCTGATGATGATGATGATTGCTGTTGTTATTGTTGTTGTTGCTGTTTTGGATATTGGAAGCGTTTAGGCTGCTGACATTTTCTGCAAACTACGAAAGATAACGAAAAGGAATATTGCAGCTTTTTTTAAACTATAGTGAGACAGTAAGCTACAGTCACAAATGTTTATGTACAATTTTACATGTTATGTACATTCGGAAACGTGTCTTTTCAAGTAAATTACCTTTCTTATTCTCCTCCTTTGGGGGCTAAATCGCACCATTTGTGAATTTCCATCTATGGGGCTAAATCGCACCATTTGTGAATTTCCATCTATGGGGCTAAATCGCACCGTTTGTGAATTTCCTTCTATGGGGCTAAATCGCACCGTTTGGGATAGTCCTCCTATGGGGTTAAAACGCACCATTTGGGAATGTCCTCCTATGGAGCTAAATCGCACCATTTGGGAATTATCCTACTTCAAATACTTCAAATACAGTGCCTGAATATCATTAAGTTTTGTTGTTTTTGTGAAAGGGGCACAGGCCTCTCATCTGTCATCAAGATTGGTCCTAAGTTTGAAAATCTTTCATGTTTACAGTTATATCCATCGTTTTGTTGTTGTTGTTGTTGTTGTTGTTTTTTTTTTTTTTTTTTTTTTTTTTTTTTTTACAGTTACATCGATTTTTTTCCTTACTCCTAATGTAAGCAACTGCGCGAGAAGCGTACTCTTGTCTTACTTTATGATTATATAAATCATTCATTTTGAACCCTATGGATGACATACAATAGTCGATTACTGCATCATACTTTTGCATAATCTGTGTGTTCAGTGTATTCCTGCAATAAGCTGCGATAGACTGCAGAATGTATACTGTGTATACTGCGTGCGTGCAGCGTTCTATTTACGACGTCTTTGTGTATTGGCTGTGTGATCCTGGAACTCTTGAAGTTTGCTGTGCATTTTTCACCAACACGCTACTGTCACTGATTGTAACGCTCAGGTTTTATGATCTGTAAGCTGTGATTTGTGGAGTGAGTTTAAATCTTAACATTCAGGTTTATGACTTCTAGTCTGTCGTTTTGTGAAGTGGGTATAAATATAAATATTCAGTTTCTGTGACAATGTGATTTGTGGAGTGAATTTAAAGACAAGCAGATATATGAATGACACACTTTGTCTCTGACAGTTATGTAGACAATGATTATACGTGTGTGCGCGTGCTGTACTTTCTACGTGTGTGTGAGTGAGTGCGTGTATGTATGTATGTGTGTGTGTGTGTGTGTGTGTGTGTGTGTGTGTGTGTGTGTGTGTGTCACTGTGTATGTATCACTGTGTGTATGTGCTGTGTGTGTGTGTGTGTGTCACTGTGTGTGTCAGTGTGTGTGTGTCACTGCGTGTGTCAGTGTGTGTGTGTGTAAGTATCACTGTGTGTGTCAGTTTGTGTCAGTGTGTGTGTATGTCAGTGTGTGTGTGTGTGTGTGTGTGTGTGTGTGTCAGTGTTTGTGCGTGCATGTGTGTGTTTGTCTGTGTGTGTGTCTGTGTGTGTGTGTCTGTGTGTGTGTCTGTGTGTGTTTGTCTGTGTGTGTGTCTGTGTGTGTGTCTGTGTGTGTGTCTGTGTGTGTGTCTGTGTGTTTGTCTGTGTGTGTGTCTGTGTGTGTGTGTCTGTGTAGTGTGTACGGATGCCTGCATAAGTGCGACCGCATTCAGTTATTCTATACCTTTTGTAATAGGATGGTGACAAATTAATTATCAGTTGGCTGGATTTGATCCAAATGCCACAAGCTTAACTCAGCTACAAGATTACTGGCCCATTCATCCACCACACGAATGCAATTGTCCAGTAGCCTTCTCATTATTTCATGTTTTATTGAACAGAGGAGAGTTCATACTCCAAGACCAACTCTTGTTTCGACACAGCGTGTAGTGTACACTACTATCATTAGCCTCCTCCTCATCATCATCATGATGTGCCCTGCCGCATGGCGTTGGCGACCATGGCCTTCCATATGCATCTATCCCTTGTTGCTGTAAATACATCTTCCACCCTCTCTGTCCTCAGCCACTCTGCAAGCCCGTCCAATATTTTCTCCCTGGGTCTACCTGGCGTTCTCTTTCCCTCCAACTTTCCTGTTGTGACCAGGTGCTCCAGTTCCCCTTTCCTCATAAAATGGCCTATAAATGTTGCTGGTCTTTTCCTAATCTTCGTTATCAATGGTAGACTATCAACCACTCCAAACTTATCCCATGCAGATTCGTAACTTGTGCAATATGTTCGGATACCAACTTCCTGACGTCTTTATTTTTGTATAATCAGACGTATCTCGGGTCCCAGAGTCAAATGGTATCGTGCCACAAATCTTTTAATCCTTTGACTGCAGCACCCTGTCCACCAGCATCCTGCACTGCCAACCTTGCTAGCAAAACAAAAGCTTAGTCCTTTGAGTCCCTCACCCTAGTGTGAAGGAGTCAAAGGGTTAAGTTTTTGCAGTTGGTGGATAGGGTGCGGGAGTCAAAGGGTTAAAGTTTGTTCTTGTTTCTCGTTAAGGCATCGTCTTGGTCAGCCATTTTTCTTTGTATGTGACGTCATGCGTTGCTGCAGCCAATCAGAAGCCACGAATGGAAAAGAGCGGCAATGGCGCGGCGTTACCATCGCACGAATGTTCAAACCTAGCTTTGACAACAATAATTATAGGGTAGGAGCTAAATAGCAAGAAGACTGAAGTCATGGTAATCAGCAAAAAACATGAAATACCCTCATGCAAAATAACAGCAAACGGCACAACCTTGAGATAGGTTGATAAGTTTTGAATATCTAAGAACGATCATCTCACCAGACGGCAGATGCACATCCGAAATAGCCAGCAGAATCGGCCAAGCCAAAACAACATTCAAGAAGATGAAAAGCATTCTTACCAACAAAACTTATCAAATAACATCAGGAAGAGAGTTCTTGAATGTTATATGGAACCGATAATTTTATACGGTTGTGAGGCGTGGACAGTCAACAAGCAAAGCCAGAACAAGATTGAGGCATCCGAGATGTGGTTTCTAAGAAGAATGTTGAGAGTTCCACGGACAGCAAAGAAAACAAACGAGACAGTCTTGATGGAGGCAGACACAAGTAGATCATTCTTAAGGAAGACTAAGAAAAGACAGGCAACATTTATAGGCCATTTTATGAGAAAAGGGAAATTTGAGCACCTGGTCTCGACAGGAAAGGTGGAGGGAAAGAGAACACCAGCTAGACCCAGAGAAAAAATATTGGACGGACTTGCATAGCGGCTGAGGACAGAGAGGGTGGAAGATGTGCTTGCGGAAACAAGGGACAGATACATATAGAGGGCCATGATCGTCAGAGCCATGTGGCAAGGCAACTTGATGATGATGATGAGGAGGAGGAGTTTGGAGTTTGTTCAAGAGGGATTCATCGCACTGAGATAATTCCGTATGTGCTTCATCCATATGTACCAGCAGTTAGCTGGCAGACTCCTTGAGCCTGCGCAAACCCTACGTGCTGCAAACTCTTAAAATGGGAAGGGGGGGGGAGAGAAGGGACCTTGTTTGGCTGTACATTGGGCCACACGCGTCACACGGGGGATTCCCCATACAATGAGTGTGCGGCATTTGTTTGGAGATTTCATGTAACTAACATCGGTTTTCAGATAAATTAGAGCGCCTAGTCAAAAACAGGAAATCTGGAGGGAAAAAGAGCACCAGGCAGACCCAGGGAGAAAATATTGGACGGACTTGCAGGGTGGATAAAGACAGAGGGGGTGGGGGGAGATGAACTTGCAACGACAAGGGATAGATTTGTAACGAGGGCCGTTATCGCCAACGTCATGCGGCAGGGCACTTGAATGGCTGGCGTGATGTATCTTGTCCATTTGTTATTTATATCTGTAGGGAGTGATGTTTATCCACTGTGATTTATCCTGCATCTGACGCTTGCTTTTTATTTGTGCGTGTGGCAGGATTTATCCTGTGAGCATAGAGTAATTTATCCTGCGTGGCATGGTGGTTTGGTTTATCTATCGCTGTGCGTGATTTACCATACGCGATGCGTGTTGGTTATGCTGCGTGGTATTGTGTGATATGCCCTATGCCTATTGCGTGATTGACCTTGTACATGATGCTTGATTTATCGCGAGTGTTTGGCGTGATTTATGTTCTCTCTCTCTCTCTCTCTCTCTCCTCTGCGCTCGCGTGTGTGTGTGTGTGTGTGTTTGTGTGTGTGTGTGTTTTGTGTGTGTGTGTGTATGTGTATGTATGTGTGTGTGTGTGTGTGTGTGTGTGTGTGTGTGTGTGTGTGTGTGTGTGTGTGTGTGTGTGTGTGTGTGTGTGTGTGTGTGTTTGCGTGATTATCCGGCACATTTTTACGTCATTTGTCCTATGTGTTTTGTATGATTTATCCTGTCTATTTCAATTTTTTCGTTTCGTGTATTTATGTCATTTACATGTATCTTGTGTGTGTTTTGTGATTTGTTCTGTGCAATGTGTTTGATTTATCCTCCGTTTTGCGTCATTTGTCCTGTTTTATGTTTCTATCTTGTGCGTTTTACGTCGTTTATCCTGTGCGTTTTATGTCATTTGTTGTGTCTATTTTACGTCATTGATCTTGTGTGTTTTACATAATTGATCCAGTCCATTTTACACCATTGATCCTGTGTGTTTTACGTCATTGATATTGTGTGTTTTACGTCATTGATCCTGTGTGTTTTACGTCATTGATATTGTGTGTTTTACGTCATTGATATTGTGTGTTTTACGTCATTGATCCTGTGTGTTTTACGTCATTGATATTGTGTGTTTTACGTCATTGATCCTGTGTGTTTTACGTCATTGATCCTGTGTGTTTTACGTCATTGATATTGTGTGTTTTACGTCATTGATACCATCTGTTTTACGCCTTTGGTCCTTGGAGTTTTGCGTCATTGATCCTGTCCATTTTATGTCGTGTGTGTGTGTGTGTGTGTGTGTGTGTGTGTGTGTGTGTGTGTGGTGTGGTGTGGTGGTGTCTGTGTGTGGTGTGTGTGTGTGTGTGTGTCTGTGTGTGTGTGTTGTGTGTGTGTGTGTGTGTCTGTGTGTGGGGTTGTGTGTGTTGTGTGTGTGTGTGTGTGTGTGTGTGTGTGTGTGTGTGGTGTGTGTGTGTGTGTGTTTTATCCTGTCTGCTTTACTTGATTTGTCATATGTGTTTTACGCCAGTTGTCCCGTGTGAGATGATTTATTCTGTATGTGTTTGGAAGTATTCTTTGGTCTGTGTTTGATTTTTATCCTTTGCGTATTGCGTCTGATTTATCCTCTGTGTGTGCTGCGTGATTTATCCTGTGTGTACTGCGTGATTTATCCTGTACTGCGTGATTTATCCTGTACGTGCTGCGTGATTTATCCTGAGTGAGATTTATCCTATGCGTGCTGTGCGTGATTTATCCTGTACGTGTGTGTGATGTGGTGGGTGCTGCTGATACAGAACTATGCACAAAAGCTGGTCAGCGCGGACAGGGCCTCCATCTTCCTCCTGGATCGCAAGTCCCAGGAGCTGTATGCCAGAATCTTTGATGTTGGCAGCGGTACGGGCACTGCTGTGCCCGCCGATGCCCAGCGCAAAGAGATCAGGTTCGATTCCCATTCCTCCAGGCTCCCTCGGCGGCTGGTAGTGGCGAACAAACCACAGATCACCTTTGTTGTGCAGTCTCTCCCTCGCCCCCCCACCCCCACCGCAGTGTAGATTAGTAAATGTTGTTTTGTGCAATCTGAATCAAAAGTGACCGTCAGCTTTCAAGTAAACAGAGACCAGAAAAACATGAAAATACAAGAAGAACGGGTTTTAACCCTTTGACTCCAGCATCCTATCCACCATCACAGCATAAATTTAACCCTTTGACACCCTCACCCTTCCAGGAAGCTGTGGCTTGGGTGAGGAGTCAAAGGGTTATATTTCTGCTTTGCTGTCATGGTTGACAAAGCAGGGTGCTAGTGAATAGGCTGAGGGAATCAAAGGGTTAAATTGAAGAAACAAAACAGGCGCAAAGTTTCGCCTGACTGGCTTTTTGTTTAGCGTACATAACTTTTATCCTAATTCTAGTCAGTTTGCTTCTTCGATTTCATTCTATTAATTAAAAAAAAAAGTACTCTCGAAAAGGCCAGTCTGCGAAAAAGTACATTTGTGTTGTTTCATCTCTTAAATGCTTCTTCACATTAGCTCTGTCGATATAGGATGAGACTCTAAACCCTTTGACTCCCGCACCCTATCCACCAACTGCAAAATAATTAACCCTTTCATTCCTTCACCCTATCCACCAGCTTCCTGTAGGCAGCTGGTGGATACAGTGATGGAGTCCAAAGGTTAAGTTTTTGCTTTCCTAGCATGGTTGGCAATGCAGGATGCTGGTGGACAGGATGTGGGAACCGAAGGGTTAATCTCAGGATTGTGCAACTATCACATTGGTCCAAGTTAGATTAAAAAGATGAGGTCAGAGAGATGAGAGATGTTAGTTACCAGGACAGGCAAGAAATTGGCCTCGAGAATTTACATTTCCTGCAATGGCAGCTTATACACTTGCCACTACAGTGCCAGTGTGTTAGATTCCAGAAGAACGTGCCATCTGACACAATAATTGTCCGAAAGGATCATTGTTCGTGTGTGATATCCGTAAAACAAATACCTGAAAGTTTATCCCAGGTAATGGAAGACACTTCTGTTCACATCAAAAACTCGTGGGTTTAATTTATATGATTAACGAATGTTGTACTGAAAATAAAAACAAAGACAAGAAAACAATTTCACAAGAAAGTAAACAACTTGGCAAAAGAACAAGCAAGTTAGATAATTCTGTCGACGAAGTATTTATCTCCGAGTGCTTAGTGGCTGTCTGTTCCTGCATATTAATCAGAACACGATCATGTAAACTCACAGACGATGCTACGGTCAAGTTTGGGACTGTTCTATAGTAAAGTATGAACTAAAAGAAACATAGGACAATGGGAAATGAAAGGCACTGTAATTCTGCAATCAGCAAAGATGATCTGTGGTTTTTTATTTTGATTATTGATTCTTTCTCTGGCTCAGCATGGCTTTAACTACTAACTCGCACAAGGTTTGGTCACAACAGTTTTTATCGCCCGCTTTTGCTCTCGTGTATGCTGCTTCGTTTATGGGCTTTGTGCTAAACTGCTTTGGTTGTATATCTATTAACCGATGTGTATATCATGTACTGCTAGAAATTATGTGTAGTTTTTTCTTCTGGCATATCATGTATCCTTCATTTGCTTTACTTTTCGCTTCATTTTTGTCATTTACTGGATTGGATCCATTTTGACCATGAAGTTAGTCACTCATCATAATCTAGTCTTCTTGGGCTGAGTTTGTTTGTTTGTTTGTATGTTTTTCATACAGGGGATGTTTTGAGTTCCTTGTACTTTTGCGTTCTTCATTTGTAATCAAGTACGGAAATAAGGAGTTATTGGTAGACGTATACAAACCTGAAAATTGAAGTTGCTTTCTCGATGCCTTTGTCCATGTTTTATGTATATTTTTGTCTGTGTTTTATCAATATCTGTGTTTGTATTATATTGACATGCCTGTGTTTATGAATATCTATGTTGTAATTTAAGATCATTTCATGCATGTTTTATACGCCGATTTTATAACAGGCGTGGAACTCTGTACCTCTTAAACCCATTTCGTTTTTTTTCTTTGCATGCCCTGTTTCATTTCCACTTTCTCATCTTTCCTCTTTGGGGTAGGGGTATGATTTTCTTTCCCTTTTCTGCCATTTCATTCATTCCATAAAATCTTTTACACCCTGAAGTTATGTTGCCATTTAATACTGTTGTGGGTTTCAAAAGAGTTCTGAGAGAAGAATTCCTTTTCTCTGGAAAATTCCCGTCATGAGATAGCCAAAGTCTTTGAACCTTC
>CM060313.1:7265209-7277709 GCA_030674185.1 Monoplex corrugatus | reverse complement strand
TTCGGCCCTTAACTCCTGACACTCTAAGGCTACGTTCATACTGGCACTCACGACTGTAGTGCGGACGGAAAAAAACGTATACGCGTGAGAAAGGTGTTCAAACTTATCAGCACGCTCTCCGTCCTTGAGGAAGAAGGGAGGCTAACGCTGCTTATTTTCTGGTAAATATGGCATTGACGGGGCGACAGAAACTGATTTTGTGGTGGTGGTGGAAGAGAAGAAACACGAAACATCGAACAATTCGCCGTTTTTCTGTGCACCCAATTAACAGATCATGAAAGGTGCATGGAGAGTATTATCATTTAATGCCTGAACTACTGTCAGATAAACAGAAATTTGCAAAATATCCAGTATGTTCTAAAGGAAAGGTCGATTCCTGACTTCGGAAATCAGTTTCTCGTCTTCCATCTTGTGTTAAAAATGACTGAAAATTTCAGTACAGTACAGTCTCTTGATCTGCATACACGTACAGAAGCGTTTCAGTATGAACGCGCAGAGGATGGCTAGTGATAAAAAAGAAGGGTTGGCTTCTAACTCACGACTTCTGTCCGTCCACACGCACGACTGAAGTGTAGCAAGCACGCACGACTTTTTTTGCGGGCGTGGTCGTGCGTGCGTGTCTGTGGCAGTATGAACATCTTCGCTCAGCAAAGTAAAAATAAATTTTTTCCCACCCGCACGATTTTTGTCCGTCCGCACGGCAATCGTGAGTGCCAGTATGAACGTACCCTAAGGGGGCCGGGCCACATTCAGGTCATGACTCCTGGATGTCCTTCTGCTGTCACCATTTTTTGTTTGTTTTGGTATTGACAATGACAGAATTAAACACGCTCAGTCAAAATGCTCTGTTAAAGAGCCAGTCAGCTTGAAATATCTTGTGTACTTCGTACACATCAGCGACAACGTGATTTTCAATATCGCACACCGTTTTCTGATAGGCTTAGCAAGAATGACATGCAGCCGTGTTGTCTCGTGCGAGATCTGTAGGAACCAGGAAGATCTGAACTGCACTTTCATCAGTGTGAGTTTAACAGGTTGGAGAATCTTTTCGTCAGTGAAATCAACCACTAAATCAATGAATGAATTGATCAATCAATATATTAATCGATCAACAACCAATCACTCAATCAGTCAGTCACTCACTCAATCCATCATCCATCCATCCGTCCATCCGTCCATCCATCCATCCATCCATCCATCCATCCATCCATCCATCCATCATCCATCCATCCATCCATCCATCCATCCATCCATCAATCGATCGATCAATTAGTCAAGCAAGCAAGCAAGCAAGCAAGCAATTAAGCAATAAATTAATCAAGCAAGCAAGCAAGCAAGCAAGCAACCAATCAACCAACCAACGAATGAATGAAAGAATGAATGAATGAATGAAGCAAGCAAGTAAGCAAGCAAGCAACCAACCAACCAATCTCGAGGTACAGTGTAGGTAGACCAGGCAGCGTGGTGTTCCTCTAAGCTTACAGGTATACCCTGTAGTTCTACACTTTTATTGAGACGTGATGGGTATGACAGTCAAGTGAGCAAACTTCGAATTTCCAATCCGAAGGTCCAGGGTTAGATCCGCCCAGACAAATTTGCCTGGTGGGTAAAGGATGGAGATTTTTTTGTTCCAGATCTCCAGGGTCAACATGTCAGACTGCATGGGCTGGACTCTGTGTTGATACGCGTCCTCAGTTTTCTTTTCCAGCCTTCCCCTCCCCCCCTCAACCAAAAGTTGTGTTCGTTTTGAAATAGCTATAGCCCTGATATGGCTCTGCGCAGTCGGCTGGGCTTTAAACAGTAAGAATAAGAATAAGATTCTGTATTAGAACATTTCGTGCGTTCAGTCTCCGGTCCACCCGACTGCGTCTGTTCTAGTTTGGAGAAGGTCAAGCGTCAAGGGGAGGGAGTGTGACCTGTTCTTACAAAAACAAACCTGACCCCCGAGAGTAATGCAAAATCTACCACCTCACTCCCCCTACGAGCAGTGAGGGTGTGGAGTGGGACCCACTCTCAGAAAACTGACGCCCAGAATAAAGAAATCCCTACCACTTCACTCCCCTACGAGCAGTGAGGGAGACGAACAGGATCGTCCCTCACAAAGCTGACCCACAAAATGAAGAAATCCCTGCCATTTCACTTCCTGACGAGTCGTGAGGGAGAAAAGTTGGACTTCCCTTCACAAATCTGATTCCAAGAATAATGAAGTCTCTACCACCTCACTCCTCTCCGAGCCGCGTTAGCGTTAAGGGACTATCTTTTCTATTGATGACATAAATAGGAAACCATTAACCTTTAATCTTATACGTTTCTGTACATACAAATGTATATGAACAGTTGATGACCACCGTCTCGCTGTATAAAGCACAAGCGGTTGCTTTTACCACACACACAGCTGCAATGTCTTGTCTGTCTCATTATGATACCTATTACTACAGTCATAATTACTTCTGTTGATAATCTAGAACAACATTTTCCCCTCTTTCCCTCCCAACCCCGTGCATCCTCAATCCTTGTGATATTATCTTCATGCAAATGTTCAGAGGGTCACCATGTACTCCAGATAATGTATCTGATGAGTGATTTCAGTTTTTATTCAGGATTTCATTATCTGTCAGGTATGAATCTGTTTTTGATTTGTCCTTTCTAGAGTCAAAATAGAGTAGTGAAATATTTATTACAATGACCATGATGATGCAGTAAAATAGAAATATTCAGCTACTTTATACAGCCAGAAATTTGTCATAATATGCTGAAAGGACTCATATCATCATTATTATTGAAATGTGCGATGTTGTTTTGTTGATACCGTTAAGAATAAGGTATCCATCTTGGGTGAGTGAAAGACCTGAGCATTACTTTCTTGATATTAATAAGAATAGGATATTTATCATTGATAAATGAAAAATACAAATAACAGACATTTTTGCATGTTGCATAATGACGTTATTACGAAAGGCCCAGAAATTGTTAACGTTTTTGTTGCATGTATTTGTAATAGATACTGTGTTGTAATTGTGAGTATATTTTTCTATTTGTCCAGTATTTAGTGCAATCAGACTTATATAGTCCAGTGCTAGCAGTTTTACTATCATGCTAATGAAGATTTGCTGTTTGTAAATAGTAGTTTAAAACTGTAAGTTTATAATAAAGAAAGCTATCCAATAAGACTGTCATCATGTTTACAAATAAGGAAAATGATAAGACACAACCGTCATCATGTATACACATAAGCAAAGCTATAGGATGAGACTGTGATCAGGTTACAAATACAACACTGTCATTTGGTTTACACAAGAGGAAAATTATAAGACAGGACCATTATTACATTTTCAAACAAGGAGAGTTACAAGACAAGACTGTCAATATGGTTACAAGTATGGAAAGTTACAAGACAAGACTGTCAATATGGTTACAAGTATGGAAAGTTACAAGACAAGACTGTCAATATGGTTACCAGTATGGAAAGTTATAAGACAAGACTGTCAATATGGTTACAAGTATGGAAAGTTATAAGACAAGACTGTCAATATGGTTACAAGTATGGAAAGTTACAAGACAAGACTGTCAGTATGGTTACAAGTATGGAAAGTTATAAGACAAGACTGTCAATATGGTTACAAGTATGGAAAGTTACAAGACAAGACTGTCAGTATGGTTACCAGTATGGAAAGTTATAAGACAAGACTGTCAATATGGTTACCAGTATGGAAAGTTATAAGACAAGACTGTCAATATGGTTACCAGTATGGAAAGTTACAAGACAAGACTGTCAATATGGTTACAAGTATGGAAAGTTACAAGACAAGACTGTCAGTATGGTTACCAGTATGGAAAGTTATAAGACAAGACTGTCAATATGGTTACCAGTATGGAAAGTTATAAGACAAGACTGTCAGTATGGTTACAAGTATGGAAAGTTACAAGACAAGACTGTCAATATGGTTACCAGTATGGAAAGTTATAAGACAAGACTGTCAATATGGTTACCAGTATGGAAAGTTATAAGACAAGACTGTCAATATGGTTACAAGTATGGAAAGTTACAAGACAAGACTGTCAGTATGGTTACAAGTATGGAAAGTTATAAGACAAGACTGTCAGTATGGTTACAAATATGGAAAGTTATAAGACAAGACTGTCAATATGGTTACAAATATGGAAAGTTATTAGACAAAACTAGCATCATGGGTACAAGTATGTAAAGTTATAAGACAAGCCTATCAATCTGGTTTCAAGTATGGGACAAGACAAAGACTGTTATCATATTTACAAATATGGAAAGTTATGATAAGACTATGATCATGATTACAAGTACAGAAAGTTATAAAACAAAATATTATCACCATTTTTACAGGTATAGAAAGTTTAGACTATCATGTTTACAAGTATGGACAGTTATGAAACAAAGACTATCATCATGTTTACAAGTATGAAAAGTTATATGATAAAACCATTATCATGTTACAAGCATGGAGAGTTATAAGACTATTATCATGTTCACAAGTGTGGAAAGTTATTAGACAAAGCCTATCATCTTGTTTACAAGTATGGAAAGTTATAAGATAACACTATTATCATATTTATAAGTATGGAATGTTAGAACATAATCATCATGTTTACATGTATGGCAAGTTATAAGACAAAATACGTCAAAATGTTTTCGAGTATGTAAAGTTATAAGACAGACTATCATGTTTACAAGTATGGAAAGTTATAAGACTATCACCATGTTTACAAATATGGAATGTTATAATACTGTCATCATGTTATTAAGTATGGAAAGTTATAAGACAAAGTCTATCATCCTGTTTTACAAGTATGGAAAATATAAGACAACATTATCATGTTTAGAAGTGTGGAAAGTTATAAGACAACGACTATTATCATGTTTATATATTATGGAAAGTTATAGACTGTCATGATGTTTACAAGTATGTAAAGTTATAAGACAAAGACTGTTATCATGTTTATATATTATGGAAAGTTATAGACTGTCATGATGTTTACAAGTA
This sequence comes from Monoplex corrugatus, assembly GCA_030674185.1. Lineage (NCBI taxonomy): Eukaryota > Metazoa > Mollusca > Gastropoda > Littorinimorpha > Ranellidae > Monoplex > Monoplex corrugatus. The sequence continues at coordinate 7,272,694 of CM060313.1, read as the reverse complement.
AGTAAAGTTATAAGACAAAGACTGTTATCATGTTTATATATTATGGAAAGTTATAGACTGTCATGATGTTTACAAGTATGTAAAGTTATAAGACAAAGACTGTTATCATGTTTATATATTATGGAAAGTTATAGACTGTCATGATGTTTACAAGTATGTAAAGTTATAAGACAAAGACTATCATCATGATCGTTGTTCCTTTTTCACGTTACCTCCAGGTTTCCCATGGACAAGGGCGTGGCAGGTCACGTGGCCTCCACAGGGGAGGTCCTCAACATTCCTGATGCTTACGCTGACAATCGCTTTAACAGGTATTTGGTGACTTTTTGTTTTCCTTGCCGATGGCAGAATAACCAGATGACCTCAATCTCTGTCTGCTTGCCTGTCTGTCTGTCTGTCTGTCTGTCTGTCTGCCTGTCTGTCTCACTCTAATATGCGTTGATGATTCTCTCTCTCTCTGTCTCTCTCTCTCTCTTTCTCTCTGTGTCTGTCTGTCTCTCTCTCTCTGTGTCTGTTTGTCTGTCTCTCTGTTTCTCTCTCTCTGTCTGTCTCTGTCTGTCTCTCTCCCCCCTCTCTCTGTCTCTGTCTCTCTCTCTCTCTTTCTCTTTCTCTCTGTCGCTCTCTGTGTCTCTTTCTATCTCTCTCTGTCTGTATGCCTGTCTGTCTATCTGTCTGTCCGTGTCACTCTGTCAGTTGTGTCTGTCGTGGATGATTCCCTCTGTCTCTGTCTGTCTGTCTGTCTCGTGTGTGGTCTCTCTCTGTCTCTGTGTGTCTCTCTCTGTCTCTGTGTGTCTCTCTCTGTCTCTGATACAGCTACCGGACTACAAAATCAATTAAACATTCTAAAACAAGAAGCAGACAAATTATATTTGAGTGTTAATCTTGATAAAACTAATATTCTTGTTTTTGGTAAGGGTGGGCACCTTTCAAAAAATGAAAATTGGCAGTATGGGGATTGACAGTTCAAAGTGATTAATTCGTATAAATATCTTGGGCTGGTTTTACCACGAAATTAAGCCTAACAGCAGCCTGAACGGAAATGTGTACGAAAGCAAAAAGGGGCGTAACTGAAATATTGAGAGCGATGAAAAAAATAAACTCTGTTGACCCCTCTCTTTATTGGAAGCTTTTCGATACACAAATTGAACCAATACTAACATACGCAGGAGAAGTCTGAGGTACTTTAGAAAATAAACACATGGAAATTGTACATACATTTGCAATCAAACGTTTCCTCAATGTGCCAATTCATTCTTCTAATAAAATGGTGTATGGAGAAAGTGGCAGATATCCGCTAAGTATTCGTACAAACGTTAAGTGTGTAAAGCACTGGCTAAGAATTTTGAAACTACCAACAACAAGATTATGTAGACAGGCTTATGATATGATGCTACACGAACACGAAAGAGGAAAACATAATTGGATAAACAATTTAAAGACATTTTAAAAAATAATGGGTTTGGAAGAGTTTGGATTAGTCAGGGTGTAGGCAGTGAAATTGTATTTCTATCCCAACTCAAAGACCGTTTAATTAGCTCTTATAAACAAAATTGGCATTCTCAGGTAGGAGAAGGTGCAAAATGTGCATGGCATTCCTCCTTTAAAAATATTTTCCAGGCAGAAAAATATCTTTCAGTTGTTACAAATAGATGGCACCGAAGCCTACTTGCAAGTTTTAGAACAAGAACACTTGGTCTTGATGAGAGTCAAAGATAGTTTCAGCGGAGCAGTGAGGATGGTTTACTTTGTAGATTATGCCACCAAAAAAAAAAAAAGGAAGACGAAAATCATTTTATTTTCAAATGTGAAGCTTATAGTACTGTTAGAAATAGATGTAATATATTTTCCTCCCCAGCAGCGTTAAGACATGATCTAAGGTCATTATTAGCATATGAAAAAACAGAGAATTTACAGTCAATCTCTAAATACATCGCGGAAGCTTATGAGATACGAAGAAGAACATTGCTGCTTTAATTTCAATATGAAAAAGTTTTTTTTTTAAGACTAATAGCTTTTTCCTTAACCAAAATAGTGAAGGTCAATATTAGGCATAGTTGGATGGTCACGCATGTCCACTTCTACAGTAAAACTGTTGTTTTGATATTGTAAATATTACTTTTTTGCTCTTTATTTCAATTTTCTATTTTTCTGTTTCCTTTATTTGTTTCCCTTTATTTACATTTGTTGCCAGCACGAGAGGGATGAGTTATACCCCTTGGCGCTAAAACCATGTATATGGTTACGTCAATAAATGGCGCGCTAAGCGCGCGTCAAGCGTCAAGCGTCTCTCTGTCTCTCTCTGTCTGTATGTCTCATTGTCTGTCTGTCGCTCTTTCTCTCTGTCTCTGTCTGTCTGTCTGTCTGTCTGTCTGTCTCTCTGACTCTCTCTCTCTCTCTCACTCTCACTCTCTCTCTCCATTGTCATGTCTCTCAGTCATTTTTCCATCTTTCTCTTGCTATAAAAAATAAGCTTTTTTCTTTTGAACTGAAAGCACTGTTGACAAGGTCTGTCATATTTTCTGTCGGTGTGTTATCATTACAGAGACGTCGATCTTCAGACTGGCTACAGAACCAAGACCATCCTCTGCATGCCCATCTACATCCGGGGAAAGTAAGTCATGTTTCATTTCACCATACCATACCATACCATACCATACCATACCATACCATACCATACCATACCGTACCGTACCGTACCGTACCGTACCGTACCGTACCGTACCAAACCATACCATACCATACCATACCATACCGTACCGTACCGTACCGTACCGTACCGTACCGTACCAAACCATACCATACCATACCATACCATACCATACCATACCATACCATACCATACCATACCATACCATACCATACCATACCATACCATACCATACCATACCACACAACACCACGCCAAACCACAGCATACACCACACCACATCACACCACCACACCACATCACACCATATTACAAAACACCAAAAACACACACCACCACCACAGCACAGCACAGTAAAGAACAGCACAGCACAGCACACCACAACACACCACACCACAACACAACACAACACAACACAACACAGCACAACACAACACAACACAACACAACACAACACACCACGCCATGCCACACCACACACTACTACCACACCATATACCACCACCACACCACACCACACATCATATTACATCACATTACACTATACCACATCACCGCATATCACACACCACGCCACTCCACATCACACCACGCCACCCCACATCACACCACGCCACCCCACATCACACCACGCCACCCCACATCACACCACGTACGTCACCCCACATCACACATCAAAACACATCACACCACACCACGACACCCCTAGCCAAGTTTGAGCACTAGAGAGGACTCTTCAGCATTGTTTCACAATGACGACACGATTATTTTTGTTTGTAAAATCTTGAGCCTGCATCTGCTACCCATCCCAGCGCACAAATTTCAAGATCTCTTGAGATCCACTGATGTTGTTTGATTCTGTTTAATGGGCAGTCATTTTCTTTTTACAAGATATTCAAAAGGCACAATACAGAACCATGAAGTGTGACACAATAGGTATAATTACGATACAGTCCGATACAATATAACAGAAGGAACACAAAGCAACATAATGCAGTCCAATCCAGTTAATTCAGTGTAATTATTTTTCGTTTCTGGGCTGCAGTGCTTACGTTTACTCGAGTATGCAACTGGGCTTTTAAATGTATGGCCGTTTTATTTTGTTGTTGTTGTTGTTGTTGTTGTTGTTGTTGTTTGGGAAGGGGTACGGGATTTCTTTATTCACTCATTAAGGCAGTCATACTCCCGTCTTAGGAGTGTATGTGCGTGACTGATGTTTTCGTATTTCCATAAGCCACCCAACATTAACATGACTTAAGATTAACGTGTATAATTGATGTTCTGTGCGCTATACATATAAACGGGGGTTCAGGTACCAGTTTTAGTTTCAATTTCAGTTTTTCAAACTGACGTCTCCGCGCTCTGAACGAATTCCATATGCACTTAACGTCATAAGGGCCATGTGATGTTAGTCATGGCACAAGCCTTAACCTGTTGACTCCCGCACCCTATCGACCAACTGAAAAAAAATTAACTCTTTGATTCTCTAACACTATCCACCAGCTTCCTGCAGGAAGCTGGTGGATAGAGTGAGAGAATCAAAGGGTTAAGTGTTTGCTTTGCTAGCTTGGTTAGCAATGCAGAATGCTGGTGGACAGGGTTCGGGAGTCAAAGGATGAAGCACATAAACCCTTGAACTGGCCGGGCCATGAGGTCCTACCTAGCCTATGTCTTGTGGAGTGGCTCCACAAGATGATTCGATCAGCATGGAGGAACCAGAAGATCAGCGACCAATGGATGAGAGCTGAAGGAGTGTACATTCCGAAGGAGCAGAACTCCAGCAGCATCAATCAGTTCAGGCCAATATCACTTCTGAACGTCGAGGGGAAAATCTTCTTCTCTGTTATGGCAGCAAGATTGACAAAATACCTGACTGAAAACAAGTATCTGGATATGTCAGTCCAAAAGGGAGGCATACCAGGAATGCCTGGATGCTTGGAACATGCCACGTTGATTTGGGATGCCATCCAAAAAGCAAGAACAGAGAAGAGAGACATTGACGTAGTTTGGCTTGATCTGGCGAATGCATATGGATCAGTTCCACACGATATGATCCAGCTGGCTCTTGAAATGTATCACATCCCAGAAAACATCCGAACAATGCTGAGGAAGTATTTCCAAGGGTTCTCAATGCGGTTCTCTACCAAAGAATACACCACGGACTGGATAGACCTAGAGGTGGGCATTGCAATGGGCTGTGCAATCTCTCCCATACTGTTCGTGTTGGCAATGGAAGTCATCTTGAAAGCTGCAATGAAGAGTTCAGGTCCAGTGAAACTGGGAGATGGATACCAGATGCCTCCTCTGAAAGCTTTCATGGATGACACAACAGTCTTGTCCACGGATGAGGAAGAGACACACCAAATCTTAAAGCAGCTGGATGAGCTGGTGGCCTCTTCAAGAATGAGGTTCAAACCTAAGAAATCCCGAAGTCTCTCACTGCGAAAAGGAAAAGTGGCAGATTCAGTCAAATTCATGGTAGCCAACCAAGCCATCCCCACTGTCACAGAAGAGCCAGTAAAAAGTCTCGGAAGATGGTATGATGACTCCCTGAAAGACACACAAAGGGGATGTGAAACCAAGCAAACAGCAGAAGAAGGCCTGAAGAAAATAGATAACTGCGGACTGCCAGGCAAATACAAAGTCTGGTGTCTACAGTTCATGCTGATACCAAAGCTGCTGTGGCCACTGCTAATCTATGACATTTGCACCAGCACAGTCGAAGCAATGGAAGCCAAAATCAACAAATACACAAGAAAATGGCTCGGTGTCCCACCTGGTCTCACTGATGTTGCATTCTACTGTCGTCAAGCAATGCTGAAGCTACCTCTCAAATCCATAGTGGAGGAATACAAAGTTGGAAAAGCAAGACTGTTGAGCATGCTGGAGGAATCGGAAGACAATATCGTGAGATCAGTTCATCCAAAGCTGAGAACTGGCAGAAAGTGGAAAGTCCAAGAGGCTGTAAACAATGCCAAGAGAAACCTCAGCATCAAAGAAATAATTGGACACACGCAAACCAACAGACAGGGACTGGGAGCAACAAAAATGCAGTGGTGGTCCAAAGCCAAGTGGGAAGGAAAAAAGAGACATGATCATACAGGAGTTGAAGGAAGAAGAAGATGTCAAAAGAGTGCAGAAGGCAGTCCAGCAAGGTCAACAGGGGCAATGGACAACATGGGACAGTGCACTCCAAAGAAGTCTCAGCTGGAACGATATGTGGCACATGGCTCCTCTAAGGATAAGCTTCCTCCTCAGATCTGTATATGACCTGCTCCCCTCGAATGCAAACTTAGTGAAATGGGGGAAAGCAGACGACCCAGCATGTCCGCTCTGTCAGAAGAAACAAACAGTGGAACATGTCCTAAGCTCTTGCAAAGTAGCGCTAGCCCAAGGAAGGTATACATGGAGGCACAACCAAGTTCTGAAAGTGATCACAGATGTGGTTAGCGAAAAAACCATGACCCCAAACGCACCAATTGCTATGACAACGTTCTACAAAGCAGGAGGGAAACAGGTCTGGCCCGAAAGTGCTATGACAACCAGCACATTGCCAAAGGGTCTTCTGGATGGAGCAGTCGACTGGGAGTGTACAGCAGACCTCCCAGAGTGGAGAAATTACCCAGATGTCATCAGCAAGACAGGCATGAGACCAGACATCGCTCTCCACTCTGACTCCTCGAAACAAGTGATTCTGATAGAACTCACTGTGCCATACGAAAGCAGAATGGAAGAAGCACATATCTACAAGACCGAAAAATACGCCGGTCTTGCCAGCACCCTGAAGAAAGCAGGTCTGCGGGTCAAAATCTTCGCCATAGAGGTCGGGGCAAGAGGGTTTGTGGGCACCTCCGCTTATGATCTCATGAAACAACTCGCCATTTCTGGGAAGAAGAGGACTAGAGCCCTTTAAAGCGATGGCAGAGGCAGCAGAAAGGAGCTCAAGCTGGATCTGGGCAAGGAGGAACGAAAAAAGTGAACTTCATAAGGATTAAATTCCCTACAGATGATGTGTGCCCCGTTAGCACATTGGTAAAACCGCGTACCGCAGTTCTGAAGTGCAGAATCGCCCAGGTTCGATCCCCGGCGTGGGAAAAAAAAAAAAAAAAAAAAAAAATAGACAACAGCAGAAGGGCATCCAGGAGTCATGACCTGGATGTGGCCCGGCCCCCCGAGAGTGTAAGGAATTCAGGGCCGAAACACTTGTCTAAAGGGGGTTACTTCTCTGAAGACCTTCTGTTGTCTAGCTCTCCCTAGAGTTTCTTTCTACCCAGCCGCACACACATGTTGACTTGGGCGATCTGAAACATCTCCACCATTTGCCCACCAGGCAGGAGGTGCTCGTGTAGGCTTGAACTCAGGCTTCCTAGTTGTAAAACTAGTGTCTTGACCACTCGACCATATGTTGCTCGTCACCCGGTGTAATAGTAAAAGGTGGTGTGTGTGTGTGTGTGTGTGTGTGTGTGTGTGTGTGTGTGTGTGTGTGTGTGTGTGTGTGTGTGTGTGTGTGTGTGTGTGTGTGTGTATGTGTGAATGTATGTGTGTGTATGTGTGTGTGTGTGTGTGTGTGAATGTATGTGTTTGTGTATGTGCATTGTGTGTGTGTTTGTATGTGTGTTTATGTGTGTATTGTATGTGCATGTGTGTGTGTGTGTGTGTGTGTGTGTGTGTGTGTATGTGTACATATATATATACATATACATACATATGTATGTATACATATATTTATATATATATATATAATTATATATATATATGTGTGTGTGTGTCGGGTGCGTGTATGTGTTTGTATGTGTGTGCGTGCGTGCGTACGTGCGTGTGGTGTGTGTGTGTGTGTG
>CM060313.1:7235209-7257709 GCA_030674185.1 Monoplex corrugatus | reverse complement strand
ATCGTTACTTTTGTTGCTTTGTTAAAAGTATTCGCTTTATTATTTCATTTTAGATTTCCCCTACTGACTCTTTATTTTATACATAACTAGTGTGTACATGAAGTACAAGTGTCATTATGGAATTAATGTAACAATTTAGTAAACATACACGACTTTTTCCCTGAATCTTATTGTGCACATACTGTGTAATATGATGTCAATATTATTGCATGGACTTGCTGTAACAATTTAGTTTAACTACACGCACTTTTCATGTTATACTTATTGTGTGCATACAGTGTAATATGACATCCCGATTATGCATTATTGCTTACAATTTTGAAATACACGACTTTTCCCCTTAATACTCTTATTGTACATACAAGTGTAATAAGACATCCACGTTCATTCATGGACTTGCTGTAACAATTTAGTAAACATACACGACTTTTTCCCTGAATACTTAATTGTGTGCATACATGTGTAATATGACGATCCAGATTCATGCATGGACTTGCTGTAACAATTTAGTGAAAAATACACGACTTTTCCCCTTAATACTTAATTTGTGCACATACATGAGTAATATGACGTCCAAGATTCATGCATGGACTTGCTGTAACAATTTAGTGAAACATACACGACTTTTCCCCTTGATATGTAATTATGTACATACACAGTGTATATATGAAATCCAGGATTTATTTACAAACTAACTCCAACACATTCAATAAACATACACTGTGCAGACTACACTCGTTCTGTGATCCTGGTTTTTTTTTTAAGTTCTACTTATTTTTGGTTTAGAACAAAAACATTCATAACTGTACTTTAAGTGCAAAGCGCTTATGGGGCTTGTTTCCCAAGGTGTTGGGGCTTTGTAAACATTCATTATTAGTATTAGTACTAGTAATGTTGATCGTTTTATATTAATGACATCTTTTAGTGAAGTATACTGTGTTCATTCTGTCATCGTGTCGTCAAGAGTTGTGTCTTTATTCTTGGTTCTGGAAATTGATGTGCGTGGTTTTTGAGCTTTGTGAGACTAAATACTGCTTCCTTCCATCCTTCGTCCCAAGAATAAAAAGAAAAGAAGGAGCAGGTAGGGTGGTAGATGGAGAATGATTCTCGAGGGCCCGATGCAGGGTCGTGTTTAGTTCACGTTTGTGAAACGAAGTGAGTTCGCAAAAGATTTTGGAGATCGTAGATGTGATTTTTCCATTATGGAATTATGTGGCTTGACATCTTATAGTGTTTGCTGCTAGCAGCCGAACTAGAAGGTTGGGATGTGAGGGCTTCATTTTGGGATGTTGATTAAAAACTGATACCGCAACTATTCCTGCATATGTCACTCACTACCTGCAAATTCCTATTGTTATGATTCTTTCTTCGTTGTTGTTTGAAATTACCTAATCACAAATACACGGACATAAAATCCATGACAAATACTCCTCCCCCCCCACCCCCACCCCCCCGGTTTGAAATTACCTAACCACAAATTAAGGGATATAAAATCTATAACAAATCAACACCCTCTCCCTTGTTTGAAATGACCTTACCACAAATTCACAGATATAAAATCCATAACAAATACACCACACCCCTCCCCTGTTTGAAATTACCTAACCATAAATTCACGGACATAAAATCCATAACAAATACCCCCACCCCTGTTTGAAATTACCTAACAACAAATTTACGGACATAAAATCCATAACAAGTAGAATACCCACCCTCCCCCGTTTGAAATTATCTAATCACAACTTCACAGACATACAATCCATAACAAATACACCACCCTCCTCCCCTGTCTGAAATTACCTAACCACAAATTCACGGACATAAAATCCAAAACAAATACCAACACCACCCAGCCACCCACCCCACACGTACTGAAAAAAGACACTCTTCGAAACTGCCTGTTTTTTTTTCCCCTTAAACAACGAATTAACCCTTCAGTTTCTATAACACAACTGCACAGAATAGGCATTTCCATCCTGTGATTGACTAATGTGCAACATTTCACGAAGATTCGGTCCTGGCTACAAAGGAAAATGTATTGCTAAAACTATTATATGGTTTTCCTAACGCTTTGTGTGTGTGTGTGTGTGTGTGTGTGTGTGTGTGTGTGTGTGTGTGGTTGTGTGTGTGTGTGTGTGTGTGTGTGTGTGTGTGGTGTGTGTGTGTGATGTGTGTGTGGTTGTTATGTGTGTGTGGAGTGGTGTGTGTGTGTGTGTGGTGTGGTGTGTGTGTGTGGTGTGTGTGTGTGTGTGTTGTGTGTGTGAGTGTGTGTGTGTGTGTGTGTGTGTGTGTGTGTGGTGTGTGTGTGTGTGTGTGTGTGTGTGTGTGTGTGTGTGTGTGTGTGTGTGTGTGTGTTGCCAAAACGGTGAACCAGAGGGAGGTACATTCTGCATAAACAAGCTACTCTTTCCATAATGGAAGTTCACAAATGCTTACGATACGATTTCATAAGTATGATCTCGTAGCGCTGCCCATTTTCAAAATCAGTGAGTTCTCATTGTTCACATATGCAGATAAGAAAAAGAATTCATTTCATTCAAAATTTGTATCGAAAAATTTCGAGAAGGAAAGATATACAGAAAGAAAAAAGGAAAGAAAGAAAAACCACACACATAATTTGATGACCAGTACACGCTTTGGTTGATTCCTTTGGCTTGTGTTTGATTCTGCTTGTTTGATTTGAGCTTTTATTTTGGATGGCAACGTTTTATACAGGGTTGCAATGCTTCATTTTTGGTTGTTTTTACTTGGCTTGGTTTTCAGTTGCCGCTTGTTGATTTTTGTGCAAAAAGACATTTCATTTTTTGTTTTGTTTTTTTGTTTGTTAATTTTCTTGGTTTTTGGTTGCCGCTTGTTGAGTTTTGTGCAAAAATATATTTTTTCTTTTTTTTTTTTTTTGATGACTTATTTTGAATTGTGCCTTGGTTGTAAAACAAGTTTCGACACATGATTTTCTTTTTAGTTTATTTACTACAGCATAAACGCAAATTATCGGGGCTGGGAAGTTTGCTGATGAATTGTATATGAATGATACACGCACAAAGCAAACACACATGCTCACAACACACACACACACACCACACACACACACACACACACACACACACAACATACACACACACACACACACACATACACACACACTACACACACTACACCCACCCCACACACCACCACACACACACACACACAACAACATATCACAACACACGCGCACGGCACACACACACACACACACACACACACAACACTCACCACATCACACACACACACACACACACACACACACACCACACACTACACACACACACACACACACACACACACACACATCACACACACACACACACACACACACATACACACACACACACACACACACACTACACACACACACACACACACACACACACACACACACACACACACCGAGGGATGGAACTTAGGATTTCAAGTAGATAATAATGACAAGCTGAAATTTCTAGTACTTTTGTATATGATTGTGTAGTGTATCGTGTGTGTGTGTCCATGCTTGTGTGCCTACGTGTGTGTATCGCGTGTGTGTGTGTGTGCGGTGCGTGTGTGTGTGTGTATCATGCAACAGAAAGAAAGAGTGAGAGAGCGGTTGAGAGAGAGGGAAAAAAACCCAGAGACACAGAGAGTATGTGTAGATAAAAGAGCATGTGTGTGTTTGTTTATGTGCATACATAAGGGGTGCTTTATGCCTGCGTGTGATCGTGTGCTTTGTGAATAAACAATGTACATTCGTGCACACGTGTGTGTGTGCTTATGCATGCGCGTGCGTGTGTGCTTCATGTGCTAACGTTTGTGACCGTGTGAAGTCCATGTTCTTTTTGCAGAACATCGAAACGTGAGGAGAGGTAGGAAGAAGAGACTGTGATTTTGGTATCCGCAGTGTTTCTGTAATCAGTGAATGTCTGTTGTTGTGTTTTTTACCCTTTCATTGGTATAACTATGTTTTGTAATCCACTGTTGTACCTCTAGTAAAGCTAACTTTTTTTCGAAGTGTGCACTTCTCGTTGTTAATATCTTACCTTATTCTCAGAATTTTCAGTTTCTTTTTTTCTTCTTCTTCTTTGAACATATATACTTACGTACATATATTTTTTTAATTTCATTTCATAGTTTGCTGACACTTACAACATGTACTGTAGTAGTCTCTCTCTTTGTCTTTCGACTTTTTTTAAATTTTTTTTCTCATTATTTTACTTTCTTTAACCTCACGAACAAGAAACAAAACATATAATGCTCATTAGGAACACTAGGACCACTATCTGAATCTCATCCACTTTACAAATGCGTCAGTGGGAGTGGTGTTGACGTTTGCTGACCAACTCAGCAGGTGTCTGTATCTCTCGGGCCTGTTGATGCTGGGGTATACTATGATAGTATGCGTAGATCATAGGCCCGTCATACAATTTTTGATCTTAGATGGAACTCGATAGCATTATATGATTATCATCAACGGTAGTCAGTAGTAATGAAACTTTGGGGAGAGCCAGACAGCAGAAGGTCCTCAGAGGAGAAACCCCCGTCAAACAAGTGTTTCAGCCCTTAACTCCTGACACTCTAAGGGGGCCAGGCTACATCCAGGTCATGACTCCTGGATGTCCTTCTGCATCAATCATAATATCGTCAAAACTGTCCTTACAATCGGGTTGACATCAGTTTCTTGTGCCTGTGTTCGCCTCTGTCATTCACGTTTTTGGGAAGCTGTCAGGGCTCTTGTGAGCTGAGGCTGTGTACCAGTTATCATGATCATTCATCATCATCATCAGGTGCCCTGCCGCATGGCGTTGGCGATTATGGACTTCCATCTGTCTCTATCTCTTGTTGCCTCAAGCATCTCTTCCCCCTCCCCATCCCCAGCCACTCTGCAAGTCCGTCTAGTATTTTCTCCCTGGGTCTACCCGGTGCTCTCTTTCCCTCCAGCTTTCCCGTTGTGACCAGTGCTCTAAATCCCCTTTCCTCATAAAATGGCCTGTAAATGTTGTCTGTCTTTTCCTAATCTTCCTTATGAATGATCTACCTGTATCTGCCTCCATCAAGACTGTCTCGTTTGTTTTCATTGCTGTCCATGGAACTCTCAACATTCTTCTTAGAAACCACATCTCGGCTGCCTCAATCTTGTTCTGGCTTTGCTTGTTGACTGTCCACGCCTCACAACCGTACAACAGTATCGGTTCTATATAACATTCAAGAACTCTCTTCCTGATGTGAATTGATAGGCATTTGTTGGTAAGAAATCATGATCATTAGTAGTAAGAAACTCTGGGGAGAGCCAGACATAAGAAAGTCTTCAGAAGGAAAAACCCTCGTCAAGTAAGTGTTTCGGCCCTTAACTCCTGGCACTCTAAGGGGGCCGGGCCACATCCAGGTCATGACTCCTGGATACAAGCGACCACATCTCAAACCAAACCGGCCAGTGGTTGGTTGATATTTTTGGTCATACGTCAGACATCTTGCTCATGCATATGTATGAACCGTGATCTGCAGGCCCAGAGTCGCATGATCGAAAGAGGCGTGTTGAACTCTTCTTTACCGTCACTCTGGACAGAACTGCTGAGGAAATAATACGAAAAAATGCGATATAGATCCAGCTGTCGGAACAACCTGACGTAATCACGTGGGAAAGATGCGCTTCCAGACTTACAGGAGATAAGACAGAATATGCATACATTCGAGACGTGATGACACGCAAGTGGTAGATATTAGTTTTAGGTTTTTGATCGTGTAACTTCGTTCTATCAGGTCATGGTTCATACATATACATAAGCAAGATGCCTGCTGCAGCAACCAGCATATCAACCAATCAATGGCTGGTTCGGTTGGAAATGTAGTCGCCTGACTCCCGAATGCCCCTTGCATCCATCATTATACATCATCAAAGCTGTCCCAGATTCTGTGACCCTTCATGCCTTATAATAATAATAATAATTACAATATTTATATAGCGCAAAATCTCGATAAAAATCAAATCTAAGCGCTGCCTTGACCTCGTGATGACCTTAGTTTTGGTTTCCTCTGACGTTTCTAAGCCCGAGGTAAATTTACGTTGCGTATGGTGTCAAAAAAGAGAGCAGCAGGTAGACCCAGTAAGAAAATATTGGAAGGACTTGCAGGGTGGCTGAGGACAGACAGGGTGAAAGATGTGCTTGCGGCAACAAAGGACAGATACATATGGAGGTCCATGATTGTCAATGCCATGCGGCATAGCACTTGATGATGATGATGATGGTGTCAGAGATTTATGGAGGCTTTCATCGAAGGGCCGTGGTGACGTCATCTTACCGCAGGGTTTCTTATTCGGTCTAGCTTCGCGACTGAGCGATTTCTGTTGTTTTCAGAGCTGTAAAGAAAGGGGAGGGGTCGGGGAGGGGAGGTGGAGAGGTTTACTAGTCGGTGTCCTTGAAAAGCTGAAGGAGAACATGTACCGCTGAACACGACCGAAGTGACCCAGTAGCAATGCAGGATCTCCTCTTCTCGGTGGCCCAATGGCAGTTTGATATCTACGGCTCCTACGGGCTTCCTGGTCGTTGACCTTCCACTGAGTGAACTTAGGATGGTGATGTTTTGTGGAACTGGAATCAGTGACATGGAATCAACGGCTTTGATGCTGCACAAAAGAGGAGACAGGAATAAAAAATATCTGGTGATCCCTAGCGGAACAAATCAGCCTCTAGAGTAGTCTTTGCGACAAGGGAAAACAATAACAATCAGTTTTATAAAAAAAAAAGTTAACTATTCTAACTCTTCCTTTTTAAATAAAAAAAATGCCGACGAAGATTTGTTCTTTTGAATGTAAGTTTGAATTAGCATTAGATGAAATACAGTTTGATATTAAGCGAGGGCAGTTGTAGACTCACAAAAGTGCAAGATAATGCAGAAATTTTTACTCTACGTCATTACACGTTAGAACGTATCAGTCATCTCATGCAGGCACTAGCGTTGAGTGTGCTTCAACATACACACACATGCACACACAGACATACACAGACACACAGACACACGCACACACGCACTCACACACACGCACTCACTCACTCACACGCACACACACACAATACTCTGTCTCTCTCTTTCTCTCATCTCTCTCTCTCTCTTTCTCTCTTTCTCACTTCTCACTCTTTCTATCTCTCTCTCTCTTTCTCTCCTCTCTCTCTCCCTCTCCACACACACACACACCACACACACACACACACACACACACACACACACACACACACACAAACACACACACACACACACACACGCTTGCGGGCACAAAACGCACATATCTTGCCTTTACAGAATAAGATTAAACCATGTATACGTATATTATTTGGTAATGATGGGGAAGGGTAGGCCTATGTGATGAGATGGACTAGAAAAAAAAAGCAAACTCGTATTTGTAAATGTTACCATGCATTCATGAATACTGTAATCTAAACTAAATCACAACACAACATTTTTTCTTTCGCCACTTACAATTTTGATGCTTTTAATTTGTTATTCGTAGTTTGGACTGTGTTCTCCTTTTTTTCCCCTTCATCTTCATTGTTCATTGCTATATCATTTTACATTGCTCATTGCTAAACAAGAAAGTACAATTGCTTTGAGCCCTGATGTTGGTCATGTGCAGAAGATTATGGAGTTTGGACTCTTTACGGTCGGACAACTCCATATGCGCTTCATCCAAGTCTATCAGTTACTATCTAGCAGAGTGCGCAAAGCCCTTTGTGTTGTCAAGGGTTTGAAATGTGGAGGTTTGGTGGTAATGAGGTCTATGGAACGCTAAGCTGACACCACCAGAATGATTGAAACATTACACTAGTGACACCAAGTTTGAAACTTACGTGAGCAGTGAACAGACCAATGTTTTCAGTCTTAGGCTGGGGTTGAACTCGAGACATCAGATCTTGAGTCCACTGCTCTATCAAAGAACCAACCAGCCCTTGTATAATTCACTATGAATTATGGTGGTGGTAGTGGTGGTGGTTGTAGTGGTGGTGGTGATGGTGATGATGATGATCATGATGGTAATTTTTATGGTGACGATGATACAGAATAGCTAGTTGTGTTGTTATTCAGACCTTTAATTATTTATTATTTATGTATTAACCTCTCTCTCTCTCTCTCTCTCTCTCTCTCTCTCTCTCTCTCTCTATATATATATATATATATATATATATATGTGTTAGTGTGTGTGTGTGTGTTTTTGTGTGTGTTTGTGTGTGTGTTTTTGTTTGTTTGGTTGGGTTTTTTTTTGAAGATCAGATACACATGTCATTTACACGTAACTGAGATTATTCCAGTAATTAAGCTGATACAAACCAGAATGAAATATAGACTAGATAAGACACATAAGCTAGGTAAGGGCCTCAGGACCTGGCCAGTTCATGAGTTTATGTGCAGGCTTAAAGGCTTGCGCCATGATCACCATACACATGGCATCTGTGACGTTAGTTCATATGGAATTCGTTCCGAGTGCGGGGACGTCGTCTTGAGAAACTAAAACTGAAACTGATGATGATGCTGGTGGTGGTGGTGGTGTGATGATGATGATGATGATGATGATGATGATGATAGATGGTGACGACGACGACGATGATTGTAATGATCGATGTTTTTATGGTTTAGTTGTCCATCATCCCCACCACCATCCACACCACCATCCATCATCCTTTTCTTTTGTTGTTCATTATTTTCTTAATATTGACATCAGTGTGCAATCTCCTACTAATCCCTTCAAGTATTATTTCTTTTTTCATTCTGTGTACAGTTTTATGTTATTGCGAATCACTATATAGTTTTCTGCCTTTCGTCCTAAGTCATGTTTGAAATGGCTACGATCTTACCATTCTTACTAATAACATGCGTTGTCAAATTTAGAGGTCGGCTTTGAACACATTTCAAAAG
Source organism: Monoplex corrugatus (assembly GCA_030674185.1). Classification (NCBI taxonomy): domain Eukaryota; kingdom Metazoa; phylum Mollusca; class Gastropoda; order Littorinimorpha; family Ranellidae; genus Monoplex; species Monoplex corrugatus. The sequence goes on along the minus strand of CM060313.1, from coordinate 7,248,790 downwards.
CACTGTATTGTTGTGTGTTCTTTTTCAGTTTTGAGTTTTCTTTCCTTCTTTCTTGTCTTTTTTCCCTTCCTCGTTTTAATTCTTTCTTGTTCTTGTTCTTGTTCTTTCTTTCCTCTTCTTTTTCCCCCCATTAATCTGTTATCGTATTATCTTTGTGTATGTACGTATGTATGTATATACATACGTACGTATGTATGTACGTATGTGTGTATGCACGTACGTATGTATGTGTGTATTATGTATGTTTGTATGTACTATGTCTGTCTGTCTGTCTGTCTGTCTGTTAGTATGTCTGTCTGTCTGTATGTATGTATGTATGTATATGTATGTGTGTGTGTGTTGTGTGTGTGTGTGTTTGAGTGTGTATGTGTGTGCGCGTGTGTGTGTGTGTCTCCGAGTGTGTGTGTGTTTGTGTTTGTGTGTGTGTGTGTGTCTGTGTCTGTGTGTCTGTGTCTCTCTGTGTGTGTAAATGTCTGTTACCAAAATGTGTTGGCAAGATTTTCTCACTAGTTTCTGGATGGAAATTGTTTTGCTAAATTTTTGCCAAAATTGTGAACCGTCAAGGAGTCGCGAATGCATGAGGTTGGAGGAAAAAAATATCACGGTTAAGGTCAAACAACCCCCCCCCCCCTCCAAAAAAGTGCCAGAAATCAGGGCTTTCTTTCTTGAAAAAGGTGTGGGTGTTGTGCTTTCTTAGGAACTTGTCCTCCAAGCTCAAGTTTCTTTTAATTAATTGAATTTCTGTAGAGTCACAGTAATTTTGACCAGTACACGAAGTTGAGTTTCAGCATTAATGTTTGTTTACGAAAAGAGAGATTGGTAAAAAAAAAAAAAAAAAGTTTGATCATGGCATATTTGTTCTCTCTGTCTCTCTCTGTCTCTCTTTGTCTCTCTGTCTCTGTCTCTGTGTCTGTCTCTGTCTCTGTCTGTCTGTCTTTCTGTCTGTCTGTCTGACTGTCTGTCTGTCTGTCTGTCTCTCTCTCTCTCTTTCTCTTTCCATTCTGTGTGAATTATTTATTTTTATCTACTTACATATATCCGCACTCAATGAAGGGCTGTGGACCTAAATTAAAGAAATGGTATTCGTATTCGTAATACTTTGTTTTTTCAATCCTTTTTTTTATCTCCTTATTTGGAATAATATAGAGGTAAATGTAATGTGTTCAGATGGGCATGATTCATTTTAGGTAATGTGGAAATTTTGAAGCAGTTATTTCTCAGATCGTCTGTATACGTGTGTTCTGTCCTGTTACGAGCTATCCTTTCATCAGTCTATTCTGCCATGCTTTCTGTCTGTCTGTCTGTCTGTCTCTTCTCTCTCTCTCTCTCTCTGTCTCTCTGTCTCTCGCTGTCTCCGGTCTGTCTGTCTTGTCTCTCTCTGTGTCTCTATCTCGTCTGTGTTGTGTGTGTGTGTGTGTGGTGTGTGTGTGGTGTGTGTGTGTGTGTGTGTGTTTGTCTGTTGAGTGTGTGTATTCTCTCTCTGTGGTGTGTGTGTGTGTGTGTGTGTGTGTGTGTGTGTGTGTGTGTGTACATATATTGTACGTGTGTAGTGTATGTGTGTTTGTGTGTATGTGTGCTCGCGTGCGTGTGTGTGTGGTACCCGTGTGGTATACGTGTGTGTGAGTTCTTTGTGTGTGAATGTGTGTGTGTGTGTGTGTGTGGTGTGTGTGTGTGTGTGTGTGTGTGTGTGTGTGTGTGTGTGTGTGTTACTTGCTTTAAATTGTCTCTGCAACGTAATGGTGCTAAGTCTGACAGTAAATAACGTCTAGTTGGAGGGGAAAAGTGAATAGACTGAGAGAGTGTGTGGGAAGTAGGACAGAGAGAGAGAGAGAGAGAGAGAGAGAGAGAGAGAGAGAGAGAGAGAGAGAGAGAGAGAGAGAGAGAGAGAGATGTTAGTAGCATATTTCAGCTTTATTTGGAATAGTTTTTGTTTTTGTTATATATCTATCCTCTTATTATTTATGCAATTTGTTTTTGAAAAATGAAAACTTATTGGAATTTTTTTAAGTATGGTTTTTACTGACTCCGTTTTGCTAATCCTTCACGTCGATCTTTGTTAATTTTTTCAATTTTGACGCTGTTAACTGTTGACTATTTATTTTCATTGTTACCTTCTCTTTCACGTCAATGTTTTTTGTGTTTTTTTTTCACCGGTGTCGGCGGTTAACTGTTCACCTTAATTGTCACATTGTTATCTGTTGTTCTGGCACCAGCCGTAACTCTGAGCACTGGGCGTATACCACCTCCTCACGTCCATCCCCCACATCCTTACCCTGTAATGGCATCTAACCCCCTGAAGTTTCGTCTCTTTGCAATCCTTCAGCATCCTCTGCCTGATGGGATTTTTAATGATTTCATCAGCTATATACTGTGTGTTCGTGTTCTTGTGTATGTGTGTATGTGTGTGTGGTGTGTGTGTGTGTGTGCGTGCGTGTGTGTGTGTATGTGTATGTGTGTGTGTGTGTGTGAGTGTGTTAGAGAGAGAGAGAGCGAGAGAGAGAGAGAGAGAAAGCAGACAGATAGACAGGCAGACAGACAAACAGTCAGAGACAGACAGCGAGAGAACAGAGATAGATAGATAGCCCTTGTCTTTGGGACTCTGGTCTCGATGTCTCCCGCCAGTTTAATATCCAGTAATAATAATTACAGTATTTATATGGCGCCAGATCTTAACAGTTCAAACCAAATCCAAAACAAATGTGACTGCCCGCGTTCAAGCAAACAGGAACCAAAAAAACAAAAAACAAACAAAACAAAACAAAAAACGAAAAAAGAGTAAGAACGCGTATTTAATACAACAAGACAAGACATGCGCAAATTTTCGGCCAACTGGCCCTTGTCAAGCGTAAGATTACAAACAAACAGCAGATACAAAAATTAGGAGAAAATTAGGAGAAAAAGACTGAAACTTCCACTGGACAGAGCAGCAGGGAAGTTTCAGTCTCTTTCTCCTAATTTTTGTATCTGGTTTTGTTTGTTTGTCACCTTGCGCTTGACAAAGGCCAGTTGGCCGAAAATTTGCGCCTGTCTTGTCTTGTTGTATTAAATATGCGTTCTTATTCTTTTTCGTGTTTTTTTCTGGATCCAGTTCAAACCAAAGCGCACCCATGCACCAGACATACGCACACGAACAGCATGCACCATCTTACAACACGCGAGACAGACAGAAATTGACTGTAGACAAAGAAATAGATTAGAGCTTGTGCCACGATCATCATACACATGGCACCTGTGACGTAGTGCATATGGAATTTGCTCCGAGCGCGGAGACGTCATCTTGAGAAACTGAAACTGACACTGAAACAAGGAAACAAGGACAGGCAGACATTCAGAAGAGATGATCTACATCTATATGATTAAAGAGAACCCCGAATACGACATACGACCAGTGCTAATCTTTACGGCCGGTGCCACAAGACTAAGTTTGTTTGTTTTTTGTTTGTTTTGTTTTGTTCGTCCATCCCCACACCACCTCCAGCCATTTCCTTCCCCCTCCCACACGCATTCTAAACCTCTTTCTACCATCCCTCTTTTGAATGTTTCATTTGACTGTACTTTTTGTCTTTGTTGTTGGTTTTAAAAAAAGTGATTGGTTATTTGCGTAAAATTGTGTGTGATTCTGTTAACAAAATGAACTAATCCAGTCTTTGTATTAACAATGATTTTCATGTGAAGATGTTAATAATGAACAAAACTAATAATGTTAATTACGAAATGTACTGACATTTTGAATGTCTGGATCTTTGAACCTGGTTGTTATTTAACTGATTAATGAATTGATTAATCAACAAATTTATGCATCTGTTTAATTATCTGTTTTTCTTGTTAAACATAGACAAAAGGAACTCAAGTGATATTTTAACTGTCTGTTTTTTCAAACCTGTGGTTACATTCATACACGAAATTTCATACGAGACCATATTTCAAATCATTTATTTCTGTGCCTTGGTTGAATGTTGTCTCAATGTTTGTAAAATCATGTCATTTTGTTATCCAACCATATAAAAAGTTAGCTTGAATTTCATTTACATGTGATATATAGACTGGAGACGTTATATTTTCTTTCAGAAGCTAGGACATGAAATTCACAGGAAATTTCATTTGAAACTTTATTTGTTTCATTTTTGGCATACCTTCAAGCTTTGTCATGTTTATTGTGTGTGTGTTCATTTATTTACATCTTATAAATGTTTTTCGCCGATTTAATAAGCGTGTTATGTCGTTATTACTTGCAATTCTGATGTTCTCTGTAAAGTAATATAGCTTACATTATATTTTTTCTGATAAATACTATTAACTAAGGGATAAAAAAAATGCTTGAAATTATTGCCGTTTTGCTGTGTGTTCCTTTTTGTTGGATGTCAGTTCTGTGTCATTTTATTTTGCTTTTTTTAAATTGTGCTCTCTGTCATGTTGCTTTGTTTTATTCTGTCGATTCGTTTTTTGTTTGTTACAGTTTATTTGCTTTATTTTGTAAAATATTTTCTATACACCATGTACATACAGCCAGTGTGGAAAATCGAACAAAGAAACAGCATGAAAAAAGACAAAAAGACAAGAAAAGAAAGAAAAGATACTGCAATGCACACTTAATTCGCCAGTTGCGCTCGTTTAAGTTGAAAATAAAAAGTATTTCATTCGTAGTTCTTTTTCTCTCTTCATTCTTTTCTATTATTGTTATTGTTGTTGTTCCTGTCCCCTGATTTGTACATAGAAATTGGTTAGCGGTTTTGTCCTCAACATTCGAGTCCTTAAATACCAAATTAGCTATGTTTGAAATGTTTGCTTTATGCACAGTCAGTCAGTCAGTCAGTCAGTCAGTCAGTCAGTCAGTCAGTCAGTCAGTCAGTCAGTCAGTCAGTCAGTCAGTCAGTCAGTCAGTCAGACAGTCAGTCAGTCAGACAGTCAGTCAGTCAGTCAGTCAGTCAGTCAGTCAGTCAGTCCTGTAGTTAATAGCCCAGCCAATCTTGAAGATTTTCCCAATGTTTCTTACTTTATGCCAGGTATTAAAAGTTGATCATACTATTCATAAGACATCCAGGACATTTAAAGTCCAACGTTGTTACGTTTGTGATGATAAATTATATCACGTTTTAAAATTTTCTCTTTTGTGATAGATTTCCCGGAAGCATACCCATTATAATGAAAAAATTGTAAATCAGGTTATGTAGGGATTTTATGGGGATTGGTGACTGATTTAGCGCTTGAAGATACCTTATTTCTTGCAAATACCAACACACCTAGCTTGAACTGTCTTCTGTAAAGTTCCAACATTATCCTACATTACATAAAATACGTAGAATTCCTATAATCCTCAGTGACAACAGACAAACAATGCCATGGATATTGAAACTGAACATGGCTGACAATATTTTCCTTTTGCTATTACATTTTGTATAAACGATTAAAGTATCGATATGAAATAGAAACGTAAATACTTCTAATACTGAGTAATAATTTTATGAAAAGCAATTATGTAAAAGTGGTTTTAAAATCGTTGTTAATGTTATCTTGTACAAATAGCAGATATACTCAAACAGACTATCAAAACCATGACTGGTTGTTATACAGATCATATCAAACGTAATATTAAATCAGAAAAAGCCACTTTATCTGCGTTTTTATTATCAGATTCCATTTTCAACATTATTAACATAACAAGTAAGTAATTATAAATATTTGGTGCAATAGAAGCACCATTACCTGTGGAAAAAGTGACGTCAAAATTGATTCATAACATATGATAAACAACCCTTCAGTTCGTCAGATCTTATTGAGAACACGTAGACCTGACCTTCCGTCATGAAATCTGCATGCAGTCACTACAAGATGGGCACTGGTGCATATGGCCAAGTATTTGATTGGAGAACTCTCAGTGTAATCATGTTCTGAACTCCTAACACAGCAATAAGTATTGCCATTAACAGTATTTGAAAGGAAAAGGGTCATCACAATGTCTGGCGATCTGGCGAGTTTTTCCCCCTTAATCATCTCTTATGCTTGTTAGCACTGTTGTTCCATAAGTTATACATCTAGGTCTCTGTAGGCTTTGTCCATGGATGTTCCCTCTGATACAAATTTTGATGTTTGAAATGAAACATTATTTCAAGGAGGGAGCTATTTGTTTTATGCTATTTAGGAATTTGAGCAAAATTGAATGTTACTAGCTCTTGGGAATATTATTCTGTACTAAGATACAATTTTACTAAAGCTTGACAAATGGTATTTTGAATCCTGCATTTGCAAGAGAAGAGTGTCATGAAGTGGTCTAGAAAGCGAAACGGACTGCCAACACAGACAGCAGACATAGGACATGCCATGTCTGATCCCATGATTCTGAATATGGACAGACAAGACTTAAAAAACAATACCGTCATGAGCTTGGTCTGTGTAGTCGACTCGGCATTAGCCATCAGTAAACCAGTCAATTCAAGGGCTACCGCCAGAAATATGTATCCATCTTCTGTATTCATTTTGTAATGTACCGTTCTACCAGGAGGTTGTGGCATTTGTTGTTGAACAAAGGAGACTGGAACAGTGGAACTGTTACGTAGATATTGAGTGTATTTTACCGATATAAGTTTCAGTTTCAATTTCAGGGTGTTTTTTTCTTTGTTTATTTTTTTGCGAAAATGGCGTCTTTGTGCTCGGGGAGTTCCATATACACTTAGGACGTATATGCCGTGTGATGGGAAAAAAGAAGACCCAACATGATAATGAAATAAGACATAAGCCTGTGCATGAACACTTTGGCGAGGTTTTGGGAATACTACCTACATTTTGATATATGAATTATTGTCAGTCCTTAGCTTGAGGACCTGGCCAGCTCATGGGTTTATGTGCAGGCTTTTAGGCTTGTGCCATGATCACAATACACATGATCACAATACACGTGACGTTAGTGCATATGGAATTCGTTCTGAGTGCGGAGACGTCGTCTTGAGAAATTAAAACAGAAACTGAAACTGTCTTCCTTGTACCTGTCTGCCGTTGAAACAAAACTGGGCATAACTGCAGACAACTTCTTTATTGCCGTGGGATCTTTAAGGTGCTGCTGTATGCAGGACGTCGGTTCTGTCGTCTCATCCCAAAGACTAGCCCAAAGACCAGCACTCTAGATCGTAGAGGAGGTGCAGAAAAATTCCTATGAGATCCGCGATTCGAACCTGGGTTTCTTACGACCTCGGCAGGTATTTTATAACCTGCAGGCCATACACACATCGTGTTGACCCTGCTCAGACAGTGTGTGTGGTTGTTGTAGATATGACATGGACGATCTGATGCGCTTCACCCTCACCGTAAGGAAGAACTACCGGAACGTCCCTTACCACAACTGGGTGCACGCCTTCTCTGTGGCCCACTCCATGTACACCGTCATCAAGACCTGTCAGCACCAGCTGTCTCACCTGGAGGTAAGTCTCTGAACACACCTGTTGTCTCACCTGGAGGTAAGTCTCTGAACATACATGTTGTCTCACCTGGAGGTAAGGCTCTGAACACACCTATTGTCTCACCTGAGGTAAGTATCTGAACATACCTGTTGTATCACGTGGAGATACGTCTCTGAGTATACCTGTTGTCTACCTGGAGGTAAGTCCCTGAACATACCTGTTGTCTCACCTGGCTGTAAATCTCTGAACATATCTGTTGTCTCACCTGGTTGTAAGTCTCTGAACATACCTGTTGTCTCACCCAGAGGTAAGTCTCTGAATGCACCTGTTGGCTCACCTGAAGGTCAGTCTCTGAACATACATGTTGTTTCACCTGGAGGTCAGTCTCTGAACATACCTGTTGTCTCACCCGGAGGTAAGTCTCTGAACATACCTGTTGTCTCACCTGTAGGTCAGTCTCTGAACATACCTGTTGTCTCACCTGGAGGAGAGTCTCTGAACATACCTGTTGTCTCACCTGGTTGTAAGTCTCTGAACATACCTGTTGTATCGCCCGGAAGTGAGTCTCTGAGTACACCTGTTGTCTCACCTGGTTATAAGTCTCTGAACTTACCTGTTGTCTCACTTGGAGATCAGTCTCTGAACCTACCTGTTGTCTCACTTGAACGGAAATCTGAACACACCAGCTGTCTCACAACACAGTAGTTGTTTCATCTGGAGATAAGTCTCTGAACATACCTGTTGTCTCACCTAACGGGAAATCTGAACACACCAGATGTTTCACAATGCACCAGTTGTTTCACCTGTACGAAGTAAGTCTCTGAGCATACCGGTTTTCTCGCCTGGAGGTAAGTCTCTGAACACACCTGTTGTCTCACCTGGAGGTAAGTCTCTGAACATACGTGTTGGCTCACCTGGAGGTGAGTCTCTGAACATACCTGTTGGCTCACCTGGAAGTGAATCTCTGAACATACCTGTTGTCTCACCAGGAGGTAAGTCTCTGAACATACCTGTTGGCTCACCTGGAGGTGAGTCTCTGAACACACCTGTTGGCTCACCTGGAGGTGAGTCTCTGAACATGCCAGTTGGCTCGCCTGGAGATAAGTCTCTGAACATACCTGTTTTGCCTCACCTGGAGATACGTCTCTGAACATACCTGTTGTCTCACCTGGATGTAAGTCTCTGAACATACCTGTTGTCTCACCTGGTTGTAAGTCTCTGAGCATACCAGTTGTCTCACCTGGTTGTAAGTCTCTGAATATACCAGTTGTCTCACCTGGTTGTAAGTCTCTGAACATGCCAGTTGTCTCACCTGGTTGTAAGTCTCTGAACATACCTATCATCTCACTGGAGGTAAGTCTCTGAACATACCAGTTGTCTCACCTGGTTGTAAGTCTCTGAACATACCAGTTGTCTCACCTGGTTGTAAGTCTCTGAACATATCAGTTGTCTCACCTGGAGGTCAGTCCCTGAACATACATGTTGTCTCTCTTGGAGGTAAGTCTCTGAACATACCTATTATCTCACTGGAGGTAAGTCTCTGAACATACCTGTTGTCTCACCTGGATGTAAGTCTCTGAAACATACCAGTTGTCTCACCTGGAGGGAAGTCTCTGAGCATACAAGTTGTCTCATTTGAAGGTATGTCTCTGAACATAACAGTTATCTCACTTGGTTGTAACTCTCTGAACATACCTGTTGTCTCACCTGGAGATAAGTCTGAACATACCGGCTGTATCACCTTGATGTAAATCTGAATGTACCAGTTGCCATACCTGCTGGTAAGTCTGAACACACCAGATGTCTCACAGTACACCAGTTGTCTCACTTGGAGGGACGTTTGGGCCAGATATCTCACAACACACCAGTTATTTCACCTGGAGGTAACTCTTAACACACCAGGTGTCTTACGACACAGTTGTCTCATCTGGAAGGAAGTCTGAACACACCAGATGTCACATAATACACCAGTTATTTCACCTGGAGGGAAGTCTGGACACACCCGATGTCTCACAATACACCAGTTATTTCCCCTGGACGAAAGTCCAAATACACAGAACCTCAGTTTATCGTCTCGTGTGAAAGAGTAGAACCTAGATCACATAAAATCCAGTGATAGGAAAGTGGGGGGGGGGGGGGGGGGGTGTGTCTGGTCCATGATTCGAACCCGGGATTTTCGTATCCTAGGTATATGCCGTAAGTACTTGCCCATTCATCATCATCATGTGCCCTGCCGCATGGCTTTGGCGATCATGGCCCTCCATACGAATCTATCCCCTGTTGCTGCAAGTACATCTTCCACCCTCTCTGTCCTCAGCTACCCTGCAAGTCCGTCCAATATTTTCTCCCTGGGTCTACGTGGTGCTCTCTTTCCCTCCAGCTTTAATATTGTGATTTTGGCCACTACTCTGTAGCAATACAGTGTAATACAATACATGTACTTGTAATGCAGCATGGTATCGTATATGACTTGTGTGTGTGTGTGTGTGTGTGTGTGTGTGTGTGTGTGTGTGTGTGTGTGTTATGTGTGCGTGTGTGTGTGCATGTGTGTGTGTATGTGTGTGTGTGTTCGTGTGTTTGTATGTATGTGTGTGTCCGTGTGTGTGTATGTGTATGTGTGTGTTTATGTATGTGTGTGTATGCATGTGTGTTTGTATGTGTATGTGTATGCGTGTCTGTGTGTATGTGTATATGTGTGTATGTGTATGTGTGTGCGTGTGTGTTTATGTGTGTTAGTGTGTATAGGTATGTGTGTATGTGTATGTGCGTGTGTTTGTGTGTGTATGTATGTCTGTGTGTGTATGTATGTATGTATGTGTATATGCACGTGTGTACATGTATAAATTATGTATATATCTGTCTGTCTGTCAGTGTCTGGCACTGTTTGTGGCCTGCTTGTGCCATGACCTGGATCACCGTGGCAAGACCAACAGCTTCATGGTGAAGAGTGCTTCCCCTTTAGCTGCAGTCTACTCCACGTCCACCATGGAGCACCATCACTTCAACCAGACCGTCACCATCCTGCAGGTGGGTACAGTGTCCTGTCGTCATTAAGAGTTGACACAGAAGGTGGGGTGGTGCGGTAATGTCTGAAGACACATGTCATTTACATGTAACCAGGATTATTCCAGCGGTAGGCTAGGTAAAACATAGGCTAGGTAGGGCCTCAGGACCTGGCCAGCTCATGGGTTTATGTGCAGGCTTAAGGCTTGTGCCATGATCACCATACACGTGGAACTTGTGATGTTAGTGCATATGGAATTCGTTCCGAGCGCGAAGACGTCATCTTCAGAAACTGAAACTGAAATTGAAACTTTGTTTGTTTGTTTATTTTCTTGTCTTTTCTTGTCTTGTCGTCACTCAGAGTTGACACAGGAGGTGGGGTTGGGAGGTAATGTCTGGACAAGGACTTTCTTTCTTTCTTTTGTTTGTTTGTTTTCTGGTCTTTTCTTTTTATTCTTCTGTCTGTCTGTCTGTTTGTCTGTTCTGTTTATCTGTCTGTTTGTCTGTCTGTTTGTCTGTCTGCCTGTCTGTCTTCCTCTCTCTCTATTTCTTTATCTCTCTCTCTCTTTCTCTGTGTCTCTCTCTCTGTCTCTGTCTCTCTCTCTCTCTGTGTTTCTCTCAGTTTCTCTCTCTCCCCATCCCCCCTCTCTCTCTGTCTTTCGCTTTCTCTCTGTCTCTGTCTGTCTCTCTGTCTCCCTGTGTCTCTCTCTGTGTCTCTTTCTCTCTGTCTCTCCCCCTCTCTCTGTGTCTCTCTTTCTCCCTGTTCCCCTGTCTTTCTCTGTCTCTCCCTCTCTCTCTCATTCTCTTTCTCTATCTCTCGCTCTCTCTTTTTTCTTTTTCTTACTGGCCCATCTGTGGCTCCACTCCACGTCGCTCATTTCAGTTCTCCAACATATTTCCAACCCCACCAAAACTGAGATCACCATGAGAACAAGGATTCAAAAGCCACAAAATCCAAGATAGTTTTTTTTTTTCTCACAATGCTGTTACGATGAGAATGGAGATGATGAATGATGATGCTGTGAAACCCTATTCATGACTGAGTCTGCGTAACAGGACTGTACTCTGCACTTGCTGTCATAAAGTATCCTGGCTTCAACCAGGCTGTACAATGTTGGTTAAGGATTTTAAACAACCTCTTCAAAAAACGAATCCGTGAAATGAATCTTGTTCTTTTTACGTTCATGGACTATATATGCAGACCACATCTGGCCATGAATATGGTTGTGTGTGTATGTATGTGTGTGTGTGTGTGTGTGTGTGTATGTGTGTATGTGTGTGTGTTGTGGGTGTGTGTGTGTGTGGGGGGGGGGTGTGGCACTGTGACAAAAAAGTGTGTCACCAAGATTTTCTCAATTCTTTATGGGTTTACAGCTGGCTTATGTTTTCTCTCTTCATTTTAGAAGGTATTTCGTATTTGCATCACTCTGTAAGCAAGGAGGTTTCACGAAGTGACATGTAATTCTCTACGATTTTTCCTGTTTCAGCATGAGGGTCACAATATCTTCAAGTACCTGAACTCTGAAGAATACAAGAAGGTGAGCCCCTGACAAACACGGTCGACAACTTTCCTACTATAGCGTTGGACAAGACGAAACGGCAGGAAAGTTGTCTACCTTTTTTATACCGCAAAATGTTGTGGATATTTTCCTTGTCTTTTGTACACGCACGCGCACACACACACACACGCACACACACACACACACACACACACACACACACACACACACACACACACACACACACACACACACACCACACACATATATATATATATATATTATATTTATATATATATATTATATTCATATATATAAATGTATATATATATGTATATATATATATGTACATTATATATATATATATGTCGACTTTCGTGGTCGATAAAGTCCAACCTAGCACTTTATTTGTGTACCCTCATGTGGGATCTCAGGCCAAAGTCTAATGCACACAGGCGGCCGCATACTGGACACTCAGTGGAACGCTCTTGATATTTTCCTTGTCTTTGTGTACACGTTTGACAAAACCCAGTCGGTCCCAAAGTTGCTGCTAGCTTGTTTTGGCACTTTAACTCCCGCACCATGTCCGCCAGCATCATGCCCTTTCAACCATGCTAGCAAAGCAAAAAGTTCATCCGTGGACTCCCTCACCCTATAGGGTGAGGGAGTCAAAGGGTTAAGTTTTTGCTGTTGATGGATAGGGTGCGGGATTTAAAAGGTTAAACACACGTTCTGGTTCTATTTCATTTTTGTGTGTTTCTGGGTCCTATGTGCTTGAACGCTGGCAGTCGCTTTGATTTGGATATGTTTTAGTCCTTTTCTCCCACTAGACGAAGCAGCAGGGAAGTTTTAGTCTTTTATTTTTCTTTTTGTATTTGGCGCTTGTTCGTTTGTGATCTTACGTTAACGCTTGACAAAGGCCAGTTGACCGAAAATTTATTTGAGGGTTTCGTTGTTGTTGTTGCTGCTTTGTTTGTTTGTTTCTTTTGTTGTTTGTGTATGTGTGTGTTTGTTTGTGTGTTTGTTTGTTTGTTTTTCATTCGTGGACTGCCACTCCCACGGTGACAGAAAAACTCGAGTGGACTTTTACGTGTATTGGCCGTTTTATCACCCTACCATTAAGGCGGCCGTACTCCGTGTTCGGGGAATAACAGGGGCCGATGAATTGTGCTATGTTGAAGGTGCTGAGCGACATACGGCACAGTATCCTCGCGACAGACCTGGCCCTGTTCTTCACCAACCACGCTCGTCTGAAGGACATCGTGTCCAAAACTGGCTTCTCCTGGACCGTCCATGAACACCGGTCAGTAAATGTGTACAATGCTATCTACTTGCTGGGTATCTTGGGTCACTCACAGGCTGCCATGTCTGTCTTCCTTTCCACACCCTCACCCTATCCACCAGCTTCCTGAGTATCCTGGGTCAGTGACAGGCTGCTATGTCTGTCTTCCTTTTCACACCCTCACCCTATCCACCAGCTTCCTGAGTATCCTGGGTCAGTGACAGGCAGCTATGTCTGTCTTCCTTTTCACACCCTCACCCTATCCACCAGCTTGCTGGGTATCTTGGGTCACTCACAGGCTGCTATGTCTGTCTTCCTTTTCACACCCTCACCCTATCCACCAGCTTCCTGAGTATCCTGGGTCAGTGGCAGGCTGCTATGTCTGTCACCGTTTCACACCCTCACC
>CM060313.1:7207709-7227709 GCA_030674185.1 Monoplex corrugatus | reverse complement strand
TTATCAACATGAAAATGACAGTCTTATCAACATGAAAATGACAGTCTTATCAACATGAAAATGACAGTCTTATCAACATGAAAATAGTATGGTCTTATCAACATGAAAATGACAGTCTTATCAACATGAAAATAGTATGGTCTTATCAACATGAAAATGACAGTCTTATCAACATGAAAATGACAGTCTTATCAACATGAAAATGACAGTCTTATCAACATGAAAATGACAGTCTTATCAACATGAAAATGACAGTCTTATCAACATGAAAATGACAGTCTTATCAACATGAAAATAGTATGGTCTTATCAACATGGAAATGACAGTCTTATCAACATGAAAATGACAGTCTTATCAACATGAAAATGACAGTCTTATCAACATGAAAATGACAGTCTTATCAACATGAAAATGACAGTCTTATCAACATGAAAATGACAGTCTTATCAACATGAAAATGACAGTCTTATCAACATGAAAATGACAGTCTTATCAACATGAAAATGACAGGCTTACCAACATGAAAATGACAGTCTTATCAACATGAAAATAGTATGGTCTTATCAACATGGAAATGATTCCGTCTTATCAACGCGAAAATGATATAGGCTTACCAACATGAAAATGATATAGGCTTACCAACATGAAAATGATATAGGCTTACCAACATGAAAATGATATAGGCTTACCAACATGAAAATGATATAGGCTTACCAACATGAAAATGATATAGGCTTACCAACATGAAAATGATATAGGCTTACCAACATGAAAATGATATAGGCTTACCAACATGAAAATGATATAGGCTTACCAACATGAAAATGATATAGGCTGACCAACATGAAAATGATATAGGCTTACCAACATGAAAATGATATAGGCTTACCAACATGAAAATGATATAGGCTTACCAACATGAAAAATGATATAGGCTTACCAACATGAAAATGATATAGGCTTATCAACATGAAAATGATATAGGCTTACCAACATGAAAATGATATAGGCTTACCAACATGAAAATGATATAGGCTTACCAACATGGAAATGATTCCGTCTTATCAACGCGAAAATGATATAGGCTTACCAACATGGAAATGATTCCGTCTTATCAACGTGAAAACGATATAGGCTTACCAACATGGAAATGATTCCGTCTTATCAACGCGAAAATGAATAGGCTTACCAACATGGAAATGATTCCGTCTTATCAACGCGAAAATGATATAGGCTTACCAACATGGAAATGATTCCGTCTTATCAACGCGAAAATGATATAGGCTTACCAACATGGAAATGATTCCGTCTTATCAACGTGAAAATGATATAGGCTTACCAACATGGAAATGATTCCGTCTTATCAACGCGAAAATGATATAGGCTTACCAACATGGAAATGATTCCGTCTTATCAACGCGAAAATGATATAGGCTTACCAACATGGAAATGATTCCGTCTTATCATCAACGCGAAAATGATATAGGCTTACCAACATGGAAATGACAGTCTTATCAACGCGAAAATGATATAGGCTTACCAACATGAAAATGATATAGGCTTACCAACATGAAAATGATATAGGCTTACCAACATGAAAATGATATAGGCTTACCAACATGAAAACGACAGTCTTATCAACGTGAAAATGATATAGGCTTACCAACATGAAAATGATATAGGCTTACCAACATGAAAATGATATAGGCTTACCAACATGAAAATGATATAGGCTTACCAACATGAAAACGACAGTCTTATCAACGTGAAAATGATATAGGCTTACCACATGGAAATGATATAGGCTTACCAACATGAAAATGATATAGGCTTACCAACATGAAAATGATATAGGCTTACCAACATGAAAATGATATAGGCTTACCAACATGAAAATGATATAGGCTTACCAACATGAAAACGACAGTCTTATCAACGTGAAAATGATATAGGCTTACCAACATGAAAATGACAGTCTTATCAACGTGAAAATGATATAGGCTTACCAACATGGAAATGATATAGGCTTACCAACATGAAAATGATAGTCTTATCAACTCGAAAATGATATAGGCTTACCAACATGAAAATGACAGTCTTATCAACTCGAAAATGATATAGGCTTACCAACATGAAAATGACAGTCTTATCAACTCGAAAATGATATAGGCTTACCAACATGAAAATGACAGTCTTATCAACGCGAAAATGATATAGGCTTACCAACATGAAAATGACAGTCTTATCAACGCGAAAATGATATAGGCTTACCACATGAAAATGACAGTCTTATCATCGTGAAAATGATATAGGCTTACCAACATGAAAATGATATAGGCTTACCAACATGAAAATGATATAGGCTTACCAACATGAAAATGATATATAGGCTTACCAACATGAAAATGATATAGGCTTACCAACATGAAAATGATATAGGCTTACCAACATGAAAATGACAGTCTTACCAACATGAAAATGATATAGGCTTACCAACATGAAAATGATATAGGCTTACCAACATGAAAATGACAGTCTTACCAACATGAAAATGATATAGGCTTACCAACATGAAAATGATATAGGCTTACCAACATGAAAATGATATAGGCTTACCAACATGAAAATGATATAGGCTTACCAACATGAAAATGATATAGGCTTACCAACATGAAAATGATATAGGCTTACCAACATGAAAATGACAGTCTTATCAACGTGAAAATGATATAGGCTTACCAACATGAAAATGATATAGGCTTACCAACATGAAAATGATATAGGCTTACCAACATGAAAATGATATAGGCTTACCAACATGAAAATGACAGTCTTACCAACATGAAAATGATATAGGCTTACCAACATGAAAATGATATAGGCTTACCAACATGAAAATGACAGTCTTACCAACATGAAAATGATATAGGCTTACCAACATGAAAATGATATAGGCTTACCAACATGAAAATGATATAGGCTTACCAACATGAAAATGATATAGGCTTACCAACATGAAAATGATATAGGCTTACCAACATGAAAATGATATAGGCTTACCAACATGAAAATGACAGTCTTATCAACGTGAAAATGATATAGGCTTACCAACATGAAAAGATATAGGCTTACCAACATGAAAATGATATAGGCTTACCAACATGAAAATGATATAGGCTTACCAACATGAAAATGATATAGGCTTACCAACGTGAAAATGATATAGGCTTACCAACATGAAAATGACAGTCTTATCAACATGAAAATGATATAGGCTTACCAACATGAAAATGATATAGGCTTACCAACATGAAAATGATATAGGCTTACCAACATGAAAATGATATAGGCTTACCAACATGAAAATGATATAGGCTTACCAACATGAAAATGACAGTCTTATCAACATGAAAATGATATAGGCTTACCAACAGAAAATGATATAGGCTTACCAACATGAAAATGATATAGGCTTACCAACATGAAAAATGACAGTCTTATCAACGTGAAAATGGAATTGTATTCTGAACGTGAAAATAATATAGTCTTATCAACGTGAGAATGATTTAATCTCATCAACGTGAAAATTATATACTCTTATCAACGTGATAATCAGATAGTCTTATCAACATGAAAATGAAATAGTCCTTTTGACGTGAAAATGATAAAGTCTTATCAACGTGAAAATGTATCACATCAAAGAAAAGTGAGATAGTACTCCACGTAAAACTGAGAAAGTCCATTCAACATGAAGATGACACAGGCCTAGTCCTTATTTGTCTAAACCAGTGCAGTATGAACATATATATCTTATATCCCCTGACCCCGTCCCTACAGTTAGAAACATTTGGCGTTTGTGTCTTCAGAATGAGAACTTAGGGTTTAACATTTTCAATTTCAAATTTCTCCATTTTCTTTTTACCAAGTGCAAATACGCATACACAAACAACACATGACAGTACATCTTAGTTACAAGACACAACTTAAAACCTGGAATTTTGGAGCACCTGCAAATTTTTTGTGGATATTTATAATAAAAGGAAAGAATTCAAATTTCAACAACAAGAATAGGATCATGACTTCTAGTTTAGCTGATAATTTCACCAGAATTTAGTTAAAATCCTCACGAAGAATACTGACATCTGCAATTACTGTGACTTCAGCTGAGAAATAATACTGTTGTTACCCATGTATATCGTAATTTCTGATCTGGCCTGATGTGTATTCCAAAGGAAAGATACCAAGGAACACTCGAAAAATGTTTTCAAATAAAAGATTGCAACACATTGCTTGTTTAGATTTCAGTCTCTGTATGTCCTTTTCCTCGCCCCCCCCCCCCCCCCCCTCTCCTAGTCTAATGCAACTGTGAAATCCAACAAATTTAGCTTGAAAAGAAGACAGTACTTTCTGGTAAGCGAAGCGACAGAAGTCTGAGGTGGCGAGATGTAGACCTGCACGTACGTATTATTGATTAGCAGCTGTCAAGAACTGGTTCGTTGCCTTGAAGTGGTCAGGTGTTGACGCATCTAACATGCTGTTGGCGTGTGCAGCCAGCTGGCTCGTGCCGTGACAATGACGGCCTGCGATCTGTGTGCCATGACCAAGTCGTGGGCCGTGCAAGTGGAGACGGTCAAGGTCATCTATCAGGAGTTTTATGAGCAGGTGACCTTCGGCTGCAACCTTGATCCCTGCCGCCATTTTGTGTATCTTCTCCTGTTCTCGTCCAGTTTTCTTCATGGGCGTACTCTCGTCAGTCATCGTATCTTATATGTGTGCTTACTTTCTTCACAGTGTTGTCATATCTATATGTGATTTATTATTATTATTTTTTATTATTATTATTATTATTATTGTTATTATTATATTATTATTATTATTATCATTATTGTTGTTGTTATTGTTATTGTTATTTTTATCATTATTATTATCATTATTACTATTATTGATTTTACCTTTTTTGTATTTCTTTTCTTACGCACACTTCTAACTTCTTATGGCTGTTTCTTCTCTTCGTGGCTTGCGGTATTCCTTGTTTTTGGCTGACAGTTTCAGCCAGTGCTTTGTGTATGTCTGGCAGTCAGGTCTTCCATTTGGTGTCTTTGTATCTTTATTTTTATTCTGGTCAGGTCTTTGATTTTGTTTGCTGTCTCTCTATGTTGCCATGTATGCAGCACGAACATACATCGCTGACAGCTGCTGCCTTCAAAAGTTCTTGATGGAGTTATCAGATGTAGAATAGGAGCTATACTGTATTTAAATGAAAATCACTCGAGTTAAACATATGAATACTTTCTGTACGCAAGTGAAACAGTGTCTTCAGAATAGTTTGGAGGTTTGTTGTGTTCATTTTCGATACACAATCTATGATAGCCAAAAGCAACTTTAAGCAATCTGAAGTCTGTCCCTGTTTGGTAATGCTTTACATTATGTCTTCAATCTCCACCTGCGTTTCTAAGGTTAGGGAATAAAATTTGGACTGACATGCTTACAAAACGGAAGTTCTTTATCCCAACATCACTTAACCAACCCACAATATATGTTAGGTATCTTGTGCAGCATTTAAAGACAATTTGAAATGCTGTAGAAATATATAGACTGGAATAAGTAATGTCATCTGTTCTTTTAATTATGGTTACGTACTTCTCTTTCCACATCTACACACATGGCTGAATCATTGTCAGTAAGCATTTGCAATCAGCCTCCATATGGGTAGTTAGAATAAACGCATTAACACGGAAAACTTTCTTGATTGTTTATATACATTTCACTTGGTAACTACACACAAAATTACGACTCTACAAACCAGATTGGGATTTTGTCAAAAAACTTTCTGGGTAATTATGCTGCATATCTAATTTTGATTAGATAACATATTGAATCTGTTTGGGTCGGATGACTTATAGTATCTATGTGGATAAATTAAATTCAGACAGTATAATGTCAAAAGAAAAATCGGCACATGTTATGAAGTGATGAAAAAGCAACCAAGCAGCCAATCAACCAGTTGACCTTGGTTAACCAGCCAGTCAACCAGTCAGAACCATCAACATATCAGCTAACCAAATACTCGTGGAAGGGTCAGCTAATGGTTTCAGCAGGAGCTGATTTCCTGGATAAAGCAAAGGGCATATGGAAATTGAACAGCAAGCTGTGTGTGCATATTGTTATATGCATGTTACAGTGGTTTTATGGCAGATGTGTAGAATCTCTTATGAGCGACCGTTGGATTACATAAATTAATTCATCCTGATATTCTAGATAAAAAAAATCAATTCGGTGGCACATGACATGAAGGGTTTTTTTTTCTTTTCTTTTCTTTTTTTTTTTTTTTTTTTTTACAAAATTATTCAAACGAGTCTTAATTCATTAATGTATGTTTGGGGTTTATATGGTCGCTATAGGAGATTCTTTGATGCATGTTGATATACCTGCCATGTCCATTTTACTAACAACTATACTTTTAATTAATGTTAATATGCATATGCACATGTCAGTGAACAATGTTCCCATCTCATAATGCCTGATTGAATGACATTCATATACTTTCATATTTGACAGATGTTGTGTGGATAAGAAATGTATGTGAACTGACCAGGGACATTGTAAATGTTCAGTTATATTGATTCATATTCAGTGACATCTGTAGTTACCAAAATTAGACTTCTTCGCTGCCAGATTGATGTAAATGAAAACAACATATCAACTTGCTTTGCAAAAATAATCGCATATTAGAGTTCATGGTTTCCGCTCGGAAATTTAGATAATCATTATATTTTTTATTGGATCCAGTGACCATAAACAATGTATATATGGTTGTATAAGTGTCACAATTGTTGCAGAAATAAGATACTCAAACAACGTCTGCATCATTGGAGGTAGAATCAGACTGGGATAAAAGAATCTATGGATTATTGGAAATACAAGTTATGTGGAGGGGGGGGGGGGGTCCTCAGACACAAAGCTTTAAGCATTATCAGGGATTTAAATTTGCGATGTCATATCTCTGTGCTAGAATAGACTCTGTCTTGACTTATAATTTGTCAGCAATCTGACTAAACCTGTGACAAAGTGTGATTATGATAAAACAGTTACAAAGTCTATTATGAAACCGTGACAAAATGTGATATTATACAGCGGAGACCGAATCAAATTTTTCTTTAAAAATTGATTTCTCTGTTTGCATTTCGTGAAGGCAAACAAAAACACCAAACCCAAACAAGCAATGAAAATACCGCAAGCACAGTAAATACAGTAAATAACAAAACGACCAAACAAAACAAATATAAACAGTTAAAACAATGACACGATATTACACGTTCAGATCAGTTGCTTGCATGGTTTGCTTGAATTTCAAGCGTGTGCTACAAATATCACTGCCAATAACAAACGGCAGACCCCAGCATACATAATCCAGATCACACTCTTTTTGCGGTTCAAAGTAAGACAGGAAGTGTTCTATGACATGCGCATCCAACTAACATCCGTTTTGACACAAACAGCTGTATGCTTGTCATGTGTTTCATGGCTTCATTTCTCCCCACCATCCAACGCTGCAGTGTGCAGGCTTTCTACAGAATTCTATTGACTGTCGTGGGTGTGAAATGTGTGTAAATATTTCTTTTGTGTGTGGATAATTTTGTGTTTATGATTGTGTGGGCAGTGTGTTGACGTGTGCTTATTTATCTGTCTGTGTGTGTGCTGGTGGTGGCTGTGTAGAGATTTACTCATGGGCATCTCTATGACGGCATGTGACTTGTGCGCCATGTATAAACCCTGGCAAACCCAACTCGACCTCGTCAATGTCATTATGGAAGAATTCTGGCAACAGGTAAGACATAAATCTCATTGAAGGTAACACGTATTGGCTTGTTGCAAATACTGACCACTGAAGACATGAAATCACATCAACACACTGGAGAGAACACACAGCGAATGTTGTTGGCATTGATCACTGAAGAATGTAGCACATATGGGATGTTACAAGGTTACAAGCATGGACCAATGTTGACTATAATAATAATAATATATTTTATTTATATAGCGCAAAATCTTGACAAAATCAAATCTAACACATCAAATGTTACTAGGTTACCATTGAAGAATGTAACACATATGGATTGATACAAGGGTACAAGCATGCATCAGTGTTGACTGTAACACATATAGAATGTTACAAAATTGCAAGCATGGACCAACGGTGACTGTAACGCATACGGAATGTTACAAGGTTACAAGCATGGATCAATGCTGACTGTAACACATATCCAATGTTACCACTGATGAATGTAACACATATATGGAATGTTACAAGTATTGACCACCAATATTCATATAACACACTTGAAATGTTGCAAAAGCATTGACCATTGATAAATGTAACACATCCTAAATGTTACAAATATTGGCCTCTGATGAATGTAACAGGTATTGAATGTCACAAACATTGACCACTGATGAACGTAACACACATTAAATGATACAAGCAATGGCTGCTTGTGATTGTAACATATACTGAATGATACAAGTATTGAATACTGACGAATGTAGCACATATTGAATGTTACAAGCGTTGACCACTGAAGACATAAATTACGTCAAAGCATTACATACAACACATGCTGAATGTAACCAGACATAAATCACGTCAAGACGTTGAATACAACACATGCTGAATGTTACCAGACATAAATCACGTCAAGACGTTGAATACAACACATGTGAATGTTACCAGGCATAAATCACGTCAAGACGTTGAATACAACACATGTTGAATGTAACCAGGCATAAATCACGTCAAGACGTTGAATACAACACATGCTGAATGTAACCAGACATAAATCACGTCAAGACGTTGAACACAACACATGCTGAATGTAACCAGGCATAAATCACGTCAAGACGTTGAATATACAACACACATGTTGAATGATTACCAGAACCATAAATCACGTCAAGACGTTGAATATAACACATGCTGAATGTAACCAGACATAAATCACGTCAAGACGTTGAATACAACACATGCTGAATGTAACCAGACATAAATCACGTCAAGACATTGAATACAACACATGTTGAATGTAACCAGACATAAATCACGTCAAGACGTTGAATATAACACATGCTGAATGTAACCAGACATAAATCACGTCAAG
Organism: Monoplex corrugatus; assembly: GCA_030674185.1. NCBI lineage: Eukaryota > Metazoa > Mollusca > Gastropoda > Littorinimorpha > Ranellidae > Monoplex > Monoplex corrugatus. The sequence goes on along the minus strand of CM060313.1, from coordinate 7,218,554 downwards.
ACGTTGAATACAACACATGCTGAATGTTACCAGACATAAATCACGTCAAGACGTTGAATATAACACATGCTGAATGTAACCAGACATAAATCACGTCAAGACATTGAATATAACACATGCTGAATGTAACCAGACATAAATCACGTCAAGACGTTGAATATAACACATGCTGAATGTAACCAGACATAAATCACGTCAAGACGTTGAATATAACACATGTTGAATGTTACCAGACATAAATTACATCAAAGCGTTGAATGCAACACTTATTGAACGTTTATACAAATGACTTTATTGATACTAACATTGTGATGATTTGCAAGGCGTTTTACACATTATTGATACTTTGATAAATCGCAGAGCGTTTACAATGTGTTGATATAGTAATAATTGTCATGGCATTTTACAAAGTTATGATACACTGATAACTTACAAAGCGTTTTGCAGGATATTGATACAGTGATGATTTGAGAGCTACTTTAAAAAGTATTATTGCATTGATAATTTGCAAGCTACTTTTCAAGGTTTTAAGGCAGTGGTAATTTGCAAGCTATTTTACAAGGTTTTACGGCAGTGATGATTTGCAAGCTATTTTACAATTTATTAGTGCAGTGGTAATTTGCTAGCTGTTTTACAAGCTGTTAATAGAGTGATAACTTGCAAGCTCTGTTACAAGGTATTACTGCAGTGATAATTTGCAAGCTATTTTACAAGGTACTGGCAAAGTCTCTCTCCTCACACTCCTTGATCTGTCTGCAGCCTTTGATACCATTGATCATGGTATTCTCCTTTCTAGACTTCATCATACTTTTGGCATCTCTGATATTGCTCTGTCTTGGTTCACTTCATACCTATCCAACAGAAAACAAACCGTTCTCATCAATGGCACTTACTCTCAACCTGCATACCTGACCTGTGGTGTTCCACAAGGATCTGTCCTTGGCCCTGTTCTGTTCACTCTTTACACCTCCCCCCTGTCCACCATCATCAACTCCCACTCCATAAAACACCACTTCTATGCTGATGACACCCAACTTCAAGACAGTGACTCACCTGATAATATACAGCGCCTGTTGACTCGCACCACTGAGTGTTACTCGGACATTAAGAACTGGATGACACACAATAGACTTCAGCTTAATGACGACAAAACAGAAGCTATCCTCATTGGCACCCGTCAGAAACTTTCTCAGCTGCCTCCTCTTTCTCTCCCATTATGTAACACATCAGTCCCAATTTCTGATTCAGCTAAAAACCTTGGTGTCTGCATTGACTCTACCCTCTCCATGAACAACTTTGTTTCTCAAACTGCCAGATCCTGCTACTATCATCTCCATCGTATAAGGCTGATCAGGAAGTATCTCTCTGTCGAAACAACTGCAAAACTCGTTCTCTCCTTCATAATGTCTCGCATTGACTATTGCAATTCACTCCTGTCTGGTCTTCCTGCCTCCACCATTCACATCCTACAGCGCATTCAAAACAATGCTGTACGCCTTGTACTCAAAAAGAAAAAAGCTGACCACATATCTCCTCTCCTGGCACAACTTCACTGGCTCCCTGTATCAAAGCGCATACAGTACAAACTAGACACCATGTGCTACAAAAGCCTCAATAACGCAGCCCCCGATTACCTGTCAAGCCTACTTGAGATCTATCTTCCCTCACGTACCCTCCGCTCTGCTTCCGATCCTCTGACTTTTCGCTTTCCACGCACTAAGCTCAATACCTATGGTCCACGAGCCTTCTCTGTTTCTGGTCCACTCTCCTGGAACAGACTTCCTCTCTCAGTCCGTCAGCAACCTACTTTTGTCTCCTTCAAGTCCGCTCTCAAAACTCACCTTTTCTCCTCCGCATAAAATCCTAACCTCACTCAACCACCCCCCCCCCCCCCTCTGCAGCCTGTCTCCGCTCGGAGGGAATCACATGGTTATAATATATAATTGTATATGCTATGCTCTCTATAATTTTCCATTGCTTTTATTCTTGCTTTTATTGCTTTTATTCTTTCTCCCCATTTATAGCCATGCGTGTGTGTGTGTGTGTGTGTGTGTGTGTGTGTGTGTGCGTGCGTGTGTGTGCGTGCGTGCGTGCGTGCGTGCTTACGTGTGTGTCTGCTTCAGCGCTTAGATTTGATTTTATCAAGATTTTGCGCTATATAAATATTGTAATTATTATTATTATTATTATTATTATTGACACAGTAATAATTTGCAAGCTATTCTACAAGGTATTAATACAGTGATGATTTGCAAGCTATTTCACAAGATATTAATACAGTGATAATTTGCAAACTATTTTACAAGATATTAACACAGTGATGATTTGCAAGCTATTTTACAAGGTATTGATACAATGATAATTTGCAAACTATTTTACAAGGTATTGATACAGTGATAACTTGCAAGCTATTTTACAAGGTATTAATACAGTGATGATTTGCAAGCTATTTCACAAGATATTAATACAGTGATAATTTGCAAGCTATTTCACAAGGTATTAATACAGTGATAATTTGCAAGCTATTTCACAAGGTATTAATACAGTGATAACTTGCAAGCTATTTTACAAGGTATTAATACAGTGATAATGTGCAAGCTATTTTACAAGGTATTAATACAGTGATAATGTGCAAGCTATTTTACAAGGTATTAATACAGTGATAATGTGCAAGCTATTTTACAAGGTATTAATACAGTGATAATTTGCAAGCTATTTTACAAGGTATTAATACAGTGATAATGTGCAAGCTATTTTACAAGGTATTAATACAGTGATAACTTGCAAGCTATTTTACAAGGTATTAATACAGTGATAATGTGCAAGCTATTTTATAAGGTATTAATACAGTGATAATTTGCAAGCTATTTTACAAGGTATTAATACAGTGATAATTTGCAAGCTATTTTACAAGGTATTAATACAGTGATAATGTGCAAGCTATTTTATAAGGTATTAATACAGTGATAATTTGCAAGCTATTTTACAAGGTATTAATACAGTGATAATTTGCAAGCTATTTTACAAAGTATTAATACAGTGATAATTTGCAAGCTATTTTACAAGGTATTAATACAGTGATAACTTTCAAGCTATTTTACAAGGTATTAATACAGTGATAATGTGCAAGCTATTTTATAAGGTATTAATACAGTGATAATTTGCAAGCTATTTTACAAGGTATTAATACAGTGATAATTTGCAAACTATTTTACAAGTTATAAATACAGTGATAACTTGCAAGCTATTTTACAAAGTATTAATACAGTGATAATTTGCAAGTTATTTTACAAGGTATTAATACAGTGATAATGTGCAAGTTATTTTACAAGGTATTAATACAGTGATAATGTGCAAGTTATTTTACAAAGTATTAATACAGTGATAATGTGCAAGTTATTTTACAAGGTATTAATACAGTGATAATGTGCAAGTTATTTTACAAGGTATTAATACAGTGATAATTTGCAAGTTATTTTACAAAGTATTAATACAGTGATAATTTGCAAGCTATTTCACAAGGTATTAATACAGTGATAATTTGCAATCTATTTTACAAGGTATTAATACAGTGATATGTGCAAGTTATTTTACAAGGTATTAATACAGTGATAATGTGCAAGTTATTTTACAAGGTATTAATACAGTGATAATGTGCAAGTTATTTTACAAGGTATTAATACAGTGATAATGTGCAAGCTATTTTACAAGGTATTAATACAGTGATAATGTGCAAGCTAATTTACAAGGTATTAATACAGTGATAATGTGCAAGCTATTTTACAAGGTATTAATACAGTGATAATGTGCAAGCTATTTTACAAGGTATTAATACAGTGATAATGTGCAAGTTATTTTACAAGGTATTAATACAGTGATAATGTGCAAGTTATTTTACAAGGTATTAATACAGTGATAATGTGCAAGCTAATTTACAAGGTATTAATACAGTGATAATGTGCAAGCTATTTTACAAGGTATTAATACAGTGATAATGTGCAAGCTATTTTACAAGGTATTAATACAGTGATAATGTGCAAGCTATTTTACAAGGTATTGATACAGTGATAATTTGCGAGCTATTTTACAAGGTATTAATACAGTGATAATTTGCAAGCTATTTCACAAGGTATTAATACAGTGATAATTTGCAAGCTATTTTACAAGGTATTAATACAGTGATAATGTGCAAGCTATTTTACAGGTATTAATGCAGTGATACTTTGCAAGCTAATTTACAAGGTATTAATACAGTGATAATGTGCAAGCTATTTCACAAGGTATTAATACAGTGATACTTTGCAAGCTAATTTACAAGGTATTAATACAGTGATAATTTGCAAGCTATTTCACAAGGTATTAATGCAGTGATACTTTGCAAGCTAATTTTCAATGTATTAATACAGTGATAATTTGCAAGCTATTTTACAAGGTATTAATACAGTGATAATTTGCAAGCTATTTTACAAGGTATTAATACAGTGATAATTTGCAAGCTATTTTACAAGGTATTAATACAGTGATAATGTGCAAGCTATTGTACAAGACATTAATACAGTGATAATTTGCGAGCTATTTTACAAGGTATTGATGTAGTGATAATTTGCGAGCTATTTTACAAGGTATTGATGTAGTGATAATTTGCAAGCTATTTTACAAGGTATTAATACAGTGATAATTTGCAAGCTATTGTACAAGACATTAATACAGTGATAATTTGCGAGCTATTTTACAAGGTATTGATGTAGTGATAATTTGCAAGCTATTGTACAAGACATTAATACAGTGATAATTTGCAAGCTATTTTACAAGACATTAATACAGTGATAATTTGCATGTCATTTTACAAAGTATAAATGCAGTGATCATTTGCAAGGCGTTTTGCACGGTAGTAATACAGTGACATTTTGCAAAGCATTTCACAGTGACATTTTGCAAAGCATTTCACAAAGTACAGCATTATACAGCATGTTACAGCGGTGATATTTTGCAGCATTTTACACGGTATCGTGCAGTGGACTTTTGCAAAAAGTTTCAGATTGTATCAATGCTGTAATATTTTGCAAGGCATTCAACGAAGTATCAGTACAGTTGTTTCTCGCAAAATATTTTACAACGTATGGAGAGAGCTGTCACATGATGGAGAGAGACCTGTCACATGATGGAGAGGCATGTCACATGATGGAGAGACCTGTCACAGGATGAAGAGATCTGTCACAGGATGGAGAGATGTCACAAGGTGGAAAGGAATGTCACATGATGGAGAGGCATGTCACACGATGGAGAGGCATGTCACATGATAGAGAGGCATGTCACATGATGGAGAGACCTGTCACATGATGGAGAGACCTGTCACATGATGGAGAGATTTGTCAAAGGATGGAGTGGCATGTCACATGATGGAGAGACCTGTCACAGGATGGAGAGACCTGTCACAGGATGGAGAGGCATGTAACATGATGGAGAGATCTGTCACATGATGGAGAGATCTGTCACAGGATGGAGAGATCTGTCACATGATGGAGAGACCTGTCACAGGATGGAGAGACTGTCACAGGATGGAGAGATCTGTCACATGATGGAGAGATCTGTCACATGATGGAGAGACCTGTCACAGGATGGAGAGATCTGTCACAGGATGGAGAGATCTGTCACATGATGGAGAGACTGTCACATGATGGAGAGACCTGTCACAGGATGGAGAGATCTGTCACATGATGGAGAGATCTGTCACATGATGGAGAGACTGTCACATGATGGAGAGACCGTCACATGGATGGAGAGATCTGTCACATGATGGAGAGATCTGTCACATGATGGAGAGACTGTCACAGATGGAGAGACGTCACATGGATGGAGAGATTCTGTCACATGTGGAGAGACTGTCACATGATGGAGAGACGTCACATGATGGAGAGACTGTCACATGATGGAGAGACGTCACTGGAGAGACCTGTCACATGATGGAGAGATCTGTCACATGATGGAGAGACGTCACATGGTGGAGAGGAATGTCACATGATGGAGAGGCATGTCACATTATGGAGAGGCATTCACATGATGGAGAGAGCACTGTACATGATGGAGAGACCTGTCACACGATGAAGAGACCTGTCACATGATAGAAAGACATGCATACAATGGAGAGACTTGTGACATGTTTAGAGTCTAGCATGCCACATGATAATGTTATTGGGATCAAATTGTGTCTGATGAAGTGCTTAGATCCGTGGAATCACGATCTGATATCTCGAGTTCAATCCGGTATGCAGTATTCAACATTGGCCTGTTCGCTGCCCATCTCAATGTTTCCATCATTCTGGTGGTGTCAGCTTAGTGTTTCATAGGTCCACTGGCCTGTTCGCTGCCCATCTCAATGTTTCCATCATTCTGGTGGTGTCAGCTTAGTTTCCATAGCTCTCTCTCTCCTCCCCACTTTCTTTCTGTTGCAATACATTGCCAGAGCATAAGGTTTTGCGCAGGCTCAGGGAGTCTGCCAGATAATTGCTGGCAGATTTGAGTGGAGCACATATGGAATTATCCGAATGCGAGGAATCCCTCTTTAACAGACTCCACACCATAAGATGATGACAGGTCGTATGGTCTGGGCCTAGTTCAATGGCAATGATTTTGAGAGGGAGTTACTTAGATTAACGTAGTGTGTAGTGTGTGTGTGTGTGTGGTGTGTGTGTGTGTGTGTGTGTGTGTGTGTGTGTGTGTGTGTGTGTGTGTGTGTGTGTGTGAGCGTGTGTGTGTGTGTGTGTGTGTGTGTGTGTGTGAGCGTGTGTGTGTGTGTGTGTGTGTGTGTGTGTGTGTGTGTGAGAGAGAGAGAGAGAGAAAGAGAGAGAGGGGAGCATGGGTGTGTATGTGTGTGTGCGCGTATGTCAGAGTACTACAAAATGATTGAAACATGTGACCTGACACATTGGAATATGTGATCAGCTGTACGAGGGCGTGTTGAATATTCTAAACAGGATACTTGCTGGTCCAGACTTGACATATGGCATGTAGACTGTTTCCTTAACCCTTTGACTCCTGCACCCTGTCCACTAGCATTCTTCATTGTCAACCATGCTAGGAAAGCAAAACCTTAACCCTTTGACTGCCTCACCCTATTCACCAGCTTCCAGCAGAAAGCTGGAGGATAGGATGGGGGAGTCAAAGAGTCAAGTTTTTTTTTGCAGTTGGTGGATATGGTGCAAGGATTAATGGAGTTGCATACGATTTCATGATGCTGAAACAGTCTGAACGATTTCACTCACACTTGTCATTTGTGTTTCTTTCTCAGGGAGACGAGGAGAAGTCGAAAGGCATGACGCCAATGGCCATGATGGACAGGGAGAAACAGAATGAGCTGCCACAGCTTGAGGTGACCACAGGGCAAAATTATTATTTAGCGCCTCACTAACCACCACCTTCCACCCCCTTACATCCTACTCCATTTAAAGAATTTGTAAAACGCACCAGTGGCCATGGTTCGGTCACTAGCGCAAAAGACTATCTACTGGAAGGTTAAAGGTTATGGGTTCGAATTTCATCACTTCTACCAAAAATAAGTTCGGGATTTTCCGGCCACGAACAGTTCCTGCCCATATCCAAAACAAGTGTGACTGCCCGCGTTCAAGCAAACAGGAATCAGAAGGAAAAAAACGAGAAAAGAATAAGAATGCATATTTAATACAACCAGACAAGACAGACGCTTATGTTTAGCCAACTGGCCTTATCAAGCGTAAGATCACAAACAAACACCAGATGCCAAAATCAGGAGAAAAAGATTGAAACTTCCCTGCTGTTTCGTCCAGTGTGAAAAAATCAGCTGGGAAGTTTCAGTCTTCTTCTCCTAATTTTTGTATTTGGTGTTTGTTTGTTTGTGATCTTACGCTTGACAATGACCAATTGGCCGAAAATCTGCGCCTGTCTTGTCTGGTTGTATTGAATACGAGTTCCTGCCCATAGTTTAGCGTGCTATTGGGCTCACTGGGAAGATTGTGATCACAAAGTCGTGTCTCATCCACTTCATGGATGCGTCATTGTGGTGGGTGTTGTTCAAATCTTCTCATCAACATCGCAGGTGTCTGTATCTGCCAGGCCTCGTTCATGCCAGGATATGTTATGAAAGTAACCTAGAGTACAACCTTGTCACGCTTGCACGATCCAGAATGGAATTCCATAGCATTAATGATTATCACTCTCATCTTCATCATCATCACAGCATTGTAAAAAATTCATATTCATATTCATATTCATAATTTATAATCATAATCATATTCATATTCATATTCATATTCATATTCATAGTCATAGTCACAGTCACAGTCATAGTCATAGTCATAGTCAGTTCCCTTGTTCGAGCTCAATGAAGTCCTTTTGAACAATCCTGGAACTCCATACTGTTATTTTAAATGTGCCTTTTGTCACAGGTGGGCTTCATCCTGGGGATCTGTTTACCTTGCTACAAACTGTTGAACGACGTTATGCCTGAGACAGAACCTATGTTGAGTGGTGTCATGTAAGTATGACATACACTACATTACAAGTACAACACTATGCTACACTACACTACAGTACACTACAGTACATTACGCCACGCTACGCTACACTACGCTACACTACGCTACGCTACGCTACCCTACACTACGCTACTGCTACACTACACTACACTACACTACACTACAGTAAATTACACTACACTACACTACACTACACTACACTACACTACGCTACGCTACACTACACTACACCACACTACAATACAATACAATACAATACAATACTATACAATATGATATGCTACACTACGCTACACTACACTACGCTACACTACACTACACTACACTACACATCATCATCATCATCATCATCATCATGTGCCCTGCCGCATGGCGTTGGCGATCATGGCCCTCCATATATATCCATCCCTTGTTGCCAGTACACTACACTACATACGTACATACGTACATACATACATACATACATACATACATACATACATACATACATACATACATACATATATACATACATACATATATACATACACACATACATACACTCAGATAACACACACATACACACACATACACACACACGCACACACACCACACACGCACACAAAAACACACACACAAAACACACACACGCACACACAAACACACACACGCACACACACAAACACACACACGCACACACACAAACATACACACACACACACACACACACAAACATGACTATTGACGTGTGTATGTTTGTGCCACACGCAGGGACAACCTGAAGAAGTGGCAGCATCTGGCAGACGAACAGAAAGACCTGGACCTGCAGGCGCAGAGGAAGAATCAGCTGGCCATCAGAGACAGGCCAGACAGCGACGCCGACACCAACCACAAGGTCAGACCCACCAACTACAAACTGCCAGAAAATGAGGTCAAGGACGACAAAGAGGACGAGGTCAAGGACACGAAGGGTGTGGTCAAGGACGGAGTGGAGGACCAGGTCAAGGACGCGGATGATGCGGTCAAGGACACGGACCATGGTGGGGAGAAGGACAGGACAGATGAGGTGAACGACACCAAAGACAAGGTTAAGAACACAAAAGATGAAACTGATGCCGGTGCCGGTGCCGGTGCCGGTGCCAGTGCCGGCAACGTAGAACGAAAAAGAGAGAAGGACTTGTTGGTTGAACACAATCAGACAACTGATAGTGAAGAAGACTTCAGTCTCCGGTCAGTTCCAGAGAACAGGTCAGACTCTGTGGTGGCCTTGGCAGGGGATGAAGAGGACACTGTGGACAGTAACAATGCTCCTTTGGAGAACACAGACAGACCAGGTTCATCATCAGAGTCCTGAGTTCTTGTAATAAATATTTAGTAATAGATTTTGTGACTGTCAGAACTCGCAAGCAGCAAATGTCCCGGGTATATCGGTAATTAAATTGGAACCAGGAATGCCCGGGTATGATACACAGGCTGGAACGTCTGTGTGATATTTCATGATCGAGTGTAGAAATGTATGGGCAGACTGGAACCAGAAACTGGGGCATATCTGTGTGATATTTCATGATTGAGCATAGCAGCGTACTGAAAGCTGGAACCAGGAATGCCCAGGTATGATACAGAGGCTGTAACGTGTGTTTGATATTTCATGATCGACGTAGAAATGTACTAAAAAAACTGGAACAAGCAACGCTTTGGTACGGTACACAAACTGGGATGTGTATGTGTGATGTTTTATGATTAAGCATAGCAACGTGCTGAAAAACTGGAACTAGCAGTGTCCGGGTATGATACAGACGCTGGAACGTATGTATGATATTTCATAATCGAGCGTAGAAACATAACGACAGACTGAAACCAGCGATGCCTGGGTATGGTATAGAAATGGGGACATATGTGTGATATTTCATGATAAAGCATAGTAACGTACTGAAAAACTAGAACTAGCAACACTTGGGTATGTTATATAAATTGAGACATATGCGTGTGATATTTCATGATTGAGCATAGCAACGTACCGGAAAACTGGAACCAGCAATGTCTTGGTATGACACAGTCGCTGGAGCGTGTGCGTGATGTCTAATGATCGGGCGTAGAAATGTACTGAAAACTAGAACTAACAACGCCTTCGTACAGTACAAAAACTGGGAGATGTATGTGTAATATTTTATGATTAAGCATAAAATCGTACAGAAAAACTGGAATCAGCAGAGCCTGGGTATGACATAGACACTGAAACGTGTGTGTGATATTTCATAATCGAACGTGGAAACGTATCGATAGACTGAAACCAGTAACGCCTAGGAATGGTATAGAAAATTGGTGATATTTTATGATTGAGCATATCAACCCGCAC
>CM060313.1:7200209-7202709 GCA_030674185.1 Monoplex corrugatus | reverse complement strand
GGAGCTTTATTCCAAGAGAGACATGAAATCAATTTAAATGGTAGGCATGTCATGGCGGGAATGTGAAGTGTACAGTATTCTCTGCCTGCGTGTGACCAACTCTTAATTCAGCAAAGCGTCACAACTGATGAATGTAAAATTATTGTTATATATACATATTGACTATCACTTTAAACATGACTTTCTGTGATGAATATATGCCTTCGTGAATCTACGTTCTCGTGTTATTGTGAGAGTATTTGTATATCTATTTGGTAAAAGCTACTAATGTGTATAAATTTACAAGAAGACTGCTTGCATTTGAGAATAATATGTAACGTAAGCCTACTCACTCGTATCGTTATGGTCTTATGGATTAATTGGTACTAAGTAAAATTGTAAGTTTTTACCTATAATTTGGTACTAGGTAAATTAGTAAGTTCTTACGTATACATCATTTTTGAAGTTTGTTTCAGACATGTATTGAAAACTGTGTAAACAATTTGAATTTGTATACGTGCAACCGTGTATCTCATATATGTATATATAATTATGTATGTATATATATATATATATATATATATGTATATATGTATGTACATATACATACATATATGTGTATATATATGTATATATATATATGTATACATATATATAAATATATATATATATATATGTATATATATACACACGTCATGCTATAACAATTGGACTTTTTAACTACGCGAGATTATGGAGCTGACTAAGAATGGAAAATGGAAAAGTAGTCTGGCTGACAGCTGTTTAGCAATGGTTCTGTTGGAAAATGTGTAACTTGAATCATATCCTAACTACATAATCTCTGCCTTGAATGGCTTTAGGTTCTGTGGGCCCTTCTCATTCAGATCTCCTTGTGACTTCAGTGTTGGTTTCCACTGCCGTTTACCATGCCTTAGGTAAAATCCATGTCGGTGTCTTTGATGGGATGGTGGGGGGGGGGGGGGGGGAGAGGGGGGAGGGAGTGCAGAGCGGTCGTTGGAGGGTGGTGGTGGTAGTGGTCTCCTCACCTCCGAGTTGCCCACTCGGGCTGGCTCCGTGATGGATGAGGGATTACAGACATCAGTTACGGGGGTGGGGGTGGGGGTGGGGCTTAAACAGGCAGTGTCCTGTGTACACGCCTGATCAGAACATGCGCTTACTGAACACTGCTGAATGACCCAGGAGCAGGGCAGAGTCTACTTTGGTGGGTGGCTGGCCTTACAGGGTTTGACATTGCTGACTCCTAACGGACTTCCTGGAACTGGGACTTGGACCGAATGAAGTTTGATTTGGCGTTGTGTTGAGAAGTTGGAGTCGGAGTCAGTGTTTTGGGAGCACTGACACTGACGGCGTGAAAAATGAGTTTGAAAAAAAAAAGAGCTAGAAAAGGAAACAGATAAAAAGACTAATAATAATTAAAAAAAAAAAAAAAGACACAGAAAGAAAGAAAGAGAGAAAAAAAAACCCTCGAAAAATCAAAACAAAACAAAACAAAACAAAACAAAACAAAACAAAACAAAACAAAACCAAAAAAAACTGGCCCCCATCCCCCCACCCCCCCAAAAAAGAAAGAAAAAATACCACCTGTACAACCACCACTAACAACAATAAAAAAAAAGAACAAAAAAAAGAACAGTCTTGGTTTCATAACAGAAAAGGAGCAAGTGACTTTTAATTGGAGATTTTGTTGTTCTGTTGTTAGTGATATCTACATGTTTTTGACTGTTTGTTTGTTTAGCTCTAGATGTTGTTAGTGATATCTACATGTTTTTGACTGCTTGTTTGTTTAGCTCTAGATGTTGTTAGTGATATATACATGTTTTTGACTGTTTGTTTGTTTAGCTCTAGATGTTGTTACTGATATATACATGTTTTTGACTGCTTGTTTGTTTAGCTCTAGATGTTGTTAGTGATATATACATGTTTTTGACTGCTTGTTTGTTTAGCTCTAGATGTTGTTAGTGATATATACATGTTTTTGACTGTTTGTTTGTTTAGCTCTAGATGTTGTTAGTGATATATACATGTTTTTGACTGTTTGTTTGTTTAGCTCTAGATGTTGTTAGTGATATATACATGTTTTTGACTGCTTGTTTGTTTAGCTCTAGATGTTGTTAGTGATATATACATGTTTTTGACTGTTTGTTTGTTTAGCTCTAGATGTTGTTAGTGATATATACATGTTTTTGACTGCTTGTTTGTTTAGCTCTAGATGTTGTTAGTGATATATACATGTTTTTGACTGTTTGTTTGTTTAGCTCTAGATGTTGTTACTGATATATACATGTTTTTGACTGCCTGTTTGTTTAGCTCTAGATGTTGTTAGTGATATATACATGTTTTTGACTGTTTGTTTGTTTAGCTCTAGATGTTGTTAGTGATATATACATGTTTTTGACTGCCTGTTTGTTTAGCTCTAGATGTTGTTAGTGATATATACATGTTTTTGACTGTTTGTTTGTTTAGCTCTAGATGTTGTTAGTGATATATACATGTTTTTTGA
>CM060313.1:7192709-7195209 GCA_030674185.1 Monoplex corrugatus | reverse complement strand
ATTTAAAAACAAAGGAGCCCACTGAATGTAGCACAACTCTTGACACCTGTGTGAAAACTATCAACACCCAATTTCCAAAAGCCAGGGTAGTTTTAAGTCAGGTAGCTCCTGTGAGAAACAAACACCTAAACGCTAAAAGAGAGCTCCTAAATGCCCTAACAAAAGTGCGACTTCTTAAAACAGCGAGTGTCGAATACGTCAACAATGACAATCTTCAAACTATCAGTCACACTCAAGTCAGCCAGGACGACGTCCATCCAACCATCAGAGGGGCGAGCGTTCTGGCCAGAAACTTAGGGAGGCAAATCCATCAGCTTTTCTGGGAAAAACCGAGGAGGAGATCAAACCGACAACGACATCAACAAAGACCCGGCTTTCAATCTCCGTTTTTCTTCTCTCCTTGGTCATTTTAGATTCAGCCCAGATTCAGTTTCTCTTCGTTCAGTTCTCAGCTATATTGTTTTACTTAATTATTTTCTTGTTCACATACTTCATTTTTATCCTATTTGTACCTTTTAATTCAAAGTTAAATGAAATCTAATTACCTAAAAGTACCATATTGTTCTAAAGTTATTCAACCGTTCCTCATGAAGACGTGTGTAGTAAGTGATATCAACATTTTTCAGTGGAACGCACGTTCCATTGTTAAAAACATCTCATATTTGAGTAACTATCTCTCTTCTAAAAACATCCATGTCATGCTCCTACAATCGCTGAATACCATCAAAACCAAATTACCTAAAATATCCGGTTTTTATTATCCACCAATATGTGACTCTGTAAATGACGGTGGCCGTATACAAACAGCTATATACATTCGTGAAGGACTGAACTATTGTGAACGATCATCGCCAGTACCTAAATCTACCGCATTTATTTCATCATGTGCAATCATTATAACATTTTCCTCATCGTTAGTTGTGAATATGGCCTCTGTATACTTACCAAGAGGCCCAGACTCTGTGAACACTGAATGGTTAACACACTTTCAAGATCAGGACGACAAGTGGATAATTGGAGGTGATTTTAATGCACATGCCCCATTTTGGGAAAAGTATTGTACAAACATAACAAGCAACAGGTTGATTGAAAATATTGTAGATTCCAATTTATATTTACTTAACAACGGACACGTTACCCGGATCCCCGATATACCAACCCACAGACCCACAGCTATCGACCTCACTTTAATCTCACCATCCCTAGCCCCAAACGCCACGTGGCAAACAGAGGATGACTTGTTGGGATCAGATCACATCCCCATACGTCTTACCCTAAACCATACTACAGAAATAGACGCCATACCACAAGATAGTTTACCCAAGTTTAATTATAAAAACGCTGACTGGATCAGTTTTAAGGCAATCCTTGAAAAGACAAGAACAGATCTATCTGAAGCAATGAACATAAACGAAACGTACGAAGTTTTCTGTAACTCACTCTTAAGGGCTGCTAACATTTCAATTCCAAAACTTACAGTGTCAAAAATAGGAAAACATCATGGAAATGTCTGGTGGAATGAGGACTGTCAAAAGGCAGTGAACGAAAAGAAAGAAAAATACAAAATTTATTTAGCAAACAGGTCACCTGAAAATCATACAGCGATGAAAAGTGCCAACATTAAGTGTAACAGAATCATAGAGCAAGCCAAAGAACAACACTTGACATCTTTTTGTAAATGTGAAGTAAATAACCACAAAGACACGATAAAGATTTGGGAAAAACTAAAATTAATGAAAAACGGGATTAAGTTGCCATCAATTCCAGTAAAGCTAGAAAATAACCCTATTCCTAGCTCATTGGAAAAAGCAGAAGCTTTTGCAGACGTGTTTGCTGAGGCCTGTCGTGTAGAAGGACTCCCTGTCTCTGATAGAAATTATAGGGAACGAGATGAAAAGAAAGATGTATATAAGGATCCTGCCTCTGACAATACTCACTACATAAATGCATCACTCACACTTCAAGAATTAAAAGATGCCATTCAGTCCCTTCCAAGTAAAAAAACGTCAGTTGGACTAGATGCAATTTCCAATGAGATGCTGAAAAATTTACCAGAAAATTTTATAATCTTGCTACATGACATATTTCAAAAATGCTGGAATAGTGGGATAATGCCTAACAACTGGAAAGAAACAATAGTGGTTCCTGTATTAAAACCAGGTAAATGTAATACCGATTTGAAAAACTACAGGCCAATTGCATTAACATCACATGTATGTAAACTAATGGAGAAAATAATCTTAAAGAGACTGATGCACTATTGTGAAAAGAATAAAATAATACCAGTAAATCAGGCAGGATTTCGAAAAGGCAGGTCACCAGTAGAGATCCTAACAAAGCTAACTACTAATATAAAACAACAATTTGCAAGACGTCAATGTGTTTTAGCTACATTTTTTGATATAACGAAAGCATACGATCAAGTGTGGCACTCCCGATTGTTATTCAAATTTAAAAGTATTGGGCTGACAGGTCACATTTTTGGCTATGTTAAGTGTTT
>CM060313.1:7185209-7187709 GCA_030674185.1 Monoplex corrugatus | reverse complement strand
CTACATAAGAGACCATAAAGAAGGGGAAAAAAACTGACTGCACCGAGAACAGCAATACAACAACAGCAGCAGCAGCAACAACAACAAGATAGCATTCAAAGTAACACGGACAAAGGGAAGAGACTTGTGTAGATAATAACCAAAGTTTCTTGTGATTCTCTCCCTTAAAATTCTAGTTACATAGAAGATAGATAGATAGAAGATATAGAGAGACAGTAGATAGATAGATAGATAGATAGATAGATAAGGATAGATAGATAGATAGATAGATAGACAGATAGATAGATAGATAGATAGATAGATAGATGGACAGACGGATGGATGGATGGATACACACATTATAATACATGTGTGTGTGTCTGTCTGCTTTGTGTGTGTGTGTTTTAAATCAGTGAGCGTGGTGTTTATTCTGCATTGTTTCATCTGATCATCTCTCTCCCCTTTCTTTTCCTCTTTCTCTGCCCCCCCCCCTCTCTTGTCTCTCTCTCTCTGTGTCTCTCTCTCTGTCTCTCTCTCTCCTTTCTCTCCCTCTTTCTCTCTCCCCTCTCTCTTCTCTCTCTCTCCCCCTCTCTCTTCTCTCTCTCTCCGTCTGCCTCTCTCTCTTCTCTCTCTTCCTTCTCTCCTCTTTCCTTCTCTCCCCCCCTCCTCTCTTTCTCTTCTGTCTCCTCTCTTCTTCTCTCTCTTCCTCCCCTCCCTCCTCTCTCTCTCACCACGTACACAAGCACACACACGCAAACACATAAACACAAACTGAAGAAAAAATGAAATATACCAAAGAAATAAAGGGAAGCAGGGAGAATCTTTATAATATTAATCAGGAGTGTTCTGAGCTGACTGTTTTTGTACTTTGTATCTGCTTCTATGCTAGCTGAATGGATAGCGCAAACTGTGTTAGATTTGAAAAGTAAAACATGGGAGATAATTCTCAAGAGTTATGTCCTTTGATTAATATTACAAACTGAACAATAAACGACAGGTGAGATAACAGATCCGCACAATAACCAGTCATGTCATAAACTAGACAGAGACTGAATGGACTGGAAAGCAGGTACATAAGAGCTTGCTTGGAATTTGGACTTTTGTCACATGCTAAATGGTTGTGGGTTTGAATCCCGGGTTGCGCTACATTAACACTGGCCATCTCACTGTCCCGTCTTAGCATCATTGTTGTTCTGGTGGTGTCAGTATAGGATTAGAAAGTCCCCCTTCCCCTACTTCCCTGGCATGGTTATCCTCGTCGGCCATATCACCGGGGTGGGTGTCGACGTAAAATCTGAACCAAATCAATCGAAATTGTACTTTGTGCTGGAGGGATTCATCACACACACGGGCGATTCCATATGCGCTCCACCCAAATTTACCAGTGAATTGTGCAGCCGATTCCTTGAGCCTGCGCAAAACTCTACGCTTAAGCCAGCTCTTGAAATAGAGAGGGGGTGAGGGTAGGGGTGGGGGTGAGATGGAATCAATGATACACGACGCTGACACATACCGCCAGAATGATTGAAACATGAGATGGGCAGCTAACAGACCAGTGTGGTGTGTGTGTGTGTGTGTGTGTGGTGTGTGTGTGTGTGTGTGTGTGTGTGTGTGTGTGTGTGTGTAGTGTGTGTGTGTGATGTGATGTGTGTGTGTGTGTGATGTGTGTGTGTGGTGTGTGTGATGTGTGTGTGTTGTGTGTGTGTGTGTATGAGTGTGTATGTAGTGTGTGTGTATGTGTATGTATGTGTGTGTTGTATGTGTGTGTTTGTGTGTGTGTGTGTGTGTGTTGTGTGTGTGTATGTATGTGTATGTATGTGGTTGTGTGTGTGTGTTGTATGTGTTTTGTTTGATGTGTGTGTGTGTGTGTGTGGTGTGTGTGTGTGTGTTTGGTGTGTGTGTGTGTGAGTGTGTGTGGTGTGTGGTGTGTGTGTTGTGAGTGTGTGTGTGTGTGGTGGGTAAGGAGACAACTTTGCGTTTCCTCTCTCGGGGCTTTAACAATGTCATACCCATATCTACTTTACATGACGTAATGGTCCCTAGCAGTCATTCTCTTGTTATGAATGTAGAAATATGTCCATGTGTGTGTGGTATAGTGTTTAGTTCAATAGACTACCCACAGGAAGGCTGTGGGTTTGAATCCCCATCTCATCTCAATCTCATTCTCTATCTCATCTGTCGGCATCACCGGGTGCGGTGTTGGCCGCTGCAGTCAATGACACCGACAAGGTTATCCTCCTCCATTTGTTCCAGTCTTCGCCGGCCCTGCTGACTTTTTGGATCTCATGCCGCTGGATTCGGTGATGTTGCCAGGGGAGTGGTGGTCTGCCTCTTTTTCGTTTTGCCTCAGTCTTGCCTTTCATTTTCAGATGGAGAGGAATGCTGCGATATTTCAAGATATTGTTTAGTTCGATCGTTCAGCTTTTAGCAATGCCTAATTCTTGTTTTTATATCTTTGGCACACGATCCATCATTTGTTTAACTGAGCCTAGATGTTTAAAATCTTTGACATTTTCTAAAG
>CM060313.1:7145209-7180209 GCA_030674185.1 Monoplex corrugatus | reverse complement strand
TAATTCTAGTTTTTGCTCTTGCTCTTAATCTTGTTCTCGTTTTCCTTCTTGTACTTGTCCTTGTTCCTGTTTTTGTTCGTTTGTTGTCTTTTGTGTATGTTCCATAGAGACTAGTTGACTGAAAATTTGCGCCTTTCTCGTTTCGTTAATTAAATACGTCTTCACATTCTATATCAATGTGTTTCTGGTCCATATTAGCTTGGACGCTGGTATCCACTTTGATGCACACTGATCATTGCTTTCAAGAAATCAAAGCCTGAATCTTACTGTGATTTTTTTTTTTTTCTAAAACCTAAACAGTTTGAGTTTTCAGGTTCAATTTTTCAAGATGACGTCTCCGCGCTCGGAATGAAATTCATATGTACTAACGTCACGTGAATGAGAAGAACCAGAATGACCACGGCACAAGCCTTAAGCCTGCACATAAATCCATGAGCTGGCCAGGTCCTGAGGTCCTACCTAGATAGTTCCATAACCCTGAGGTGGCAGAGACCTCAACTTTTCCTGGGGCCAGCACCACGAGCGCGGTGCCCATCCCCTCTCCCTCGATTCAAATTCATATTCATTTTTTACGTTTTTTGTGTTTTTTTTGTTTTTGTTTTTTGTAACCAAGATTTACAGAAAGACAAGAACGCTAGTTGGGTGGGACTCGGAAATCAACGTATCTCTCCAATGTTTTATAATAAGGCAGCCAGGTAATGTCCTGTTCTTCACGATTTTCAACTGCCGTGGGATCTTTAGCGTGCACAGTCAGAAGGCACAACGGATCTGACTCGTTTTTCGTCCCCTTCCGAAGGACTAGACGTTCAGTTTGATTTTCCGGTCAAACTGAGGAGAAAAGTCGAGGCCTGTACGGGGAGCGAACCCTGGAACCTCGAGTTTAGTTACTGGCTGGCGAACGTCTGAACCATTTCCAAAACCTAAACGATACACTGAAAAGGGTTGGTAGCGCTCAAGTTTTGAACACGAATTTATACAGTAGGACTTTCTACATTTCGTCAAAAGCTGGCAGCTTAGAGTTCAATAATGAAGAGGTACGTGGAAGTGAAGAACAACGTCAAGTTACTACCTGTAAAATTCGATGTTCAGAATGGAGTCATGCAGTAGGAGCCTACTTGTAAAGTTCTTTGAGTTTAATAGATGAAGCGAACTTCAATCCAAGGGAAACTACTGCAAGCTGTAGTTTCATATTTTCCTATACTCAGTCGTTCCCCGTTGACCGTGAACCTGTGTATAATGTTTTCGCAAGTTTTCCGTGTCCAAAACTCGACTTTTCCAAACACAGCATTTGCGCAGGAAAATTGATCTTTGTATAGCTCGAAAAACAAAAAAATAATAAAAGGAAAAAAGAATGAGAACGTGTACTTAACACAACCAGACAAGACAGGGCAAATTTTCGGCCAGTTGGCCTTTGTCAAGCGTAAGATCACAAATACACAAACACCAAATACAAAAATTAAGAGAAAAAGACTAAATTCAAAAGATTTTTTTTTAGTTTATGCATAGATCTATTTTGTTTTGCATTATTTGGAATAACTACGTACCAAAGATTTTTGGTTTGATAACTATGTGTAGTGTCGATCTTCGGATCTAATGGCTTGATAATTATGTGTAGTGTCGATCTAATGGCTGGATAAAAGATGAATTTAAAAATAGGAAAGAAGAAGCAAAAGAAAAGCATTTATCTCCTTCATTTATTACCCCTAGTAAAAATTTTCTGTCTCGTTTTGTCTTTTGTTCCTTTTAGTTCTCGGGTTTTTTGTTTGTTTTTGTTTTTTTTGTTTTGTTTTGTTGTTGTTTTTGATTTGTGTGTGTGTGTGTGTGTGTGTGTGTGTGTGTGTGTGTGTGTGTGTGTGTGTGTGTGTGTGTGTGTGTGTGTGTGTGTTTGTTTTTTGTCTTGTTCTTCCTCTGATTCTTGTTTTTGTTCTTTGTCCTTATTCGGATTCTTGTTCAAGCTCTAGTTCTAGTTCTGGCTCTTGTTCTAGTCCTAGTTTTTGTTCTTGCTCTTGTACTTATTCTCGTTCTACTCTTATTATTCTTGTTCTTGCTCTAATTCTAGTTTTTGTTCTTGCTCTTAATCTTGTTCTTGCTCTCGTTGTCGTTCTCCTTCTTGTTCTTGTTTTTGTTCATCTTTTTTTGTGTTTAGTTGAAGGCGCACAATGACAGAGAATATGTTCCTCATACCGAAGCCTGACCGGCGTACCGGTACGTCTGCTTACGTCGACCGTGTTGAGAAAGATGTGGTCACTTGTCTCTCCTGGACGTTGCTGTTCCTCCTTATTGGTCTTCTCTGTAGCTTCGTGATAGTAGTGGAATTCGCAGAACCTCAGACTGTAAGTATTATTTCTGTTTGGTCGACGAGGCTATTCTGTCGTTTTGTTGTTGTTGGGTTTTTCTCTCATGTTTTCTGTTGTCATCTCAATATATTTTATTAGTCTGAATATTTGTGTATGTATGTTTGTATTTATCTATGTATTTATTTGTTCATTTATTCATTCATCTAGTTAGTTAGTTTGTCAGTCAGTCAGTTGGTTGGTTGGTTGGTCATACATTTATTATTTAGTCAGTCAGTCAGTTATTAGGTAGGTAGGTAGGTAGTTTGGTTAGTTAGTTGGTTAGTTAGTTGGTCATTTATTTATTTAGTCAATCAGTCAGTCGGTCGGTCGGTCTGTCAGTCAGCCAGTTATATTAGTTAGTTAGTCAGTCAGTTAGTTCTCTGTTTATTTTTTGACTGATTTTTATTGAATTTTCTTTCTTTTTCTTCTTCCTTCTTTTTGGACTTCATTACTGTTTATTGTTACATATTATCGATGAAACAATATTCAACCCTTTGACCTCCTCACCCTATCCATGAGCTGCAAAAGATTAATTCCCCCTTTTGCTCCATCACCTGCCACATAGTGTGAATGAGTGAAATAGGAAGCTGGTGGACAGGGTGAGGGAATTAACCTTTTGACTCCCGAGCCCTGTCCACCAGCACCCTGCATTGTCAACCATGCCAGCAAAGCAAAAACCCTTTGATTTCCTCATCCTATCCACCAGCTTCCTGCAGGAAGCTGGTGGATAGGGTGAGGGAAGTCTAAGTGTTAAGTTTTTTTTTGCAGTTGGTGAATAGAGTGTGGGAATCAGAGGGTTAAAGAAGAGTACAGTATTTGCCCAGTTATGGCTGATTATACAAGAAACTGGGGGGGGGGGGGGGGTGGAGGGGATAGGGTAGAGCCGTGGACTCAAGAAAAGTGGCAATAATACGAGTCACAAGAAAAATCGGCAATCTTTACCCCGAAGACTGAAAGCTGGGTAGAACGCGTATTTAATACAATAAGACAAGACAGGTGCAAATTTTCAGTCAAACGGCCTTTGTCAAGCGTGAATGTAAGATCACAAACAAACACTAAATACAAACATTATGACAACAAGATTGATACTCCCCTGCTGCTTTTATTTTCGTGTTTTTCTGGTTCCTAATCTTTACCACGTCATTTCCTTACGCCGCATAGGTCATGAAGGAACTTGTAAGTGGACTTTTATTATGAGGCAACCTTTAACTGAACTTTCGTTATAAGGCAACCTTTAACTGAACTTTCGTTATAAGGCAACCTTTAACTGAACTTTTGTTATATCAACCTTCGACTGAACTTTCGTTATAAGGCAACCTTTAACTGAACTTTCGTTATAAGGCAACCTTTAACTGAACTTTCGTTATAAGGCAACCTTTAACTGAACTTCGTATATAAAGAAACCTTTAACTGAACTGTCGTTATAAAGCAACCTTTAACTGAACTGTCGTTATAAAGAACCTTTAACTGAACTTTGTTATACAACTTGACTGAACTTCGTTATAAGGCAACCTTTAACTGAACTTCGTTATAAGGCAACCTTTAACTGAACTGTCGTTATAAGGCAACCTTTAACTGAACTGTCGTTATAAGGCAACCTTTAACTGAACTGTCGTTATAAAGCACCTTTAACTGAACTTCCTTATAAGGTAACCTTTAACTGGATGTTTATCAAGAAGCAAGCTTTAACAAGACCTTGCCAGTGCATAGGGTTTTGCGCAGGCTCAAGGAAGTCTGCCAGGTAATTGTTGGCAGATTTTGGGTTGAGCACATATGGAATTCTTCGAGTGTGATGAATCCCTCTTGAACAAACAACAAAGTCTTAAAAAAAACAAACAAAACAACAACAAAGTCTTTAACAAGATGTTCTAAAGTAACTTTTTACTGAACTGTCATAAATGGCCACCTTTAATCGAATTTCATTATAAGGCAATCTTTAACCATTTGACTACCACATCCTATCCACCAACTGCAAAAATATTAATCCTTTGATACCGTCACTCTAACCCTTTGACAACCACATCCATCCACCAACTGCAAAAATATTAACCCTTTGATACCGTCCCAACCTTTGACACCCCATCCATACCAACTGCAAATATTAACCTTTGATACCGCACTACCTTGACTCACATCCATCACCAACTGCAAAAAAATTAACCTTTTGATTCCATCACCCTAACCCTTTGACTACCACATCCTATCCACCGACTGCAAAATAAAAACCCTTTGATTCCATATCCTTATTAACCAGCTGGTGGATAGGGTGAGAAAATCAAAGGGTTAAGTTTTTGGTTTGCTAGCATGGTTGACAATAGGAATCTTGTGGACAGAGTGCGGGAGTCAAAGGGTTAACTGGATTTCAGTTATATAACAACCTTGATTTCACTGGATGTTCTTGTTTTGTATTATTAGTGTTTATGTATGTTGTAATGTATGTATGTATGTATGTATTTATTTATCTATTTGTTTATTCATTTATTTATTTACTCATTGATTCAATAATTTGCGTTCACGATTAGGGACAGTCTTGAAGAAAATGGACGCTTAACTCACCAAAAACAATATACGCTCCTTGGCTATTTAAATTAACAGGTGACATCAAAGGGGGGCAACCACTAGGGTCAAACACGACGAACGACAGCGCCCCCACCACACCTCAGCCGTCTTCCATTCTGATGAATGCTCTGACCAGCCAGGCGCCGCCGAAGAGTGCAACGGACGTCACCGAGGGTTCCCTTAACGGTGCAAGTGCACTTTGGGGGTGCGGGTGTCTGTCTGAGTGTGTTTTTGTAGCTGCGCGGTATTATGTTAGCATGTGCGCGCTTACTGTGATCTTCATAGTTATCATAACGGTCTTCTTGTATTTTTACCGCCGTATGATCAACACTCGTAAAGGTTCTGACAAGCCGAGTCTGTGAGTTGTCTTTTTTCTGTGAGAAATTAACAACCCGTGGTCAACATCGTTTAGATGTATGTGTACAGGGTGTTTCTTTTCTCTCTCTATCTCCAGTAATTAAAATTTATTTGAGCAGATTTAGTATTATAGTTCTGAAATCGGTTATGTGTTGTCTGTCTGTCTGTCTGTTTTGCTCTCTGTCTGTCTCTATCTCTCTTTTTGTGTCTCTCTCTGTGTCTATGTGTGTGTCTCTCTGTCTGTCTGTTTCTTCTTTTTTTTCTTTTTTGTTGTTGTCTGCTTTGCTTTCAATCTATCTTTGTAGCTCCGTCCCCCTCTCTTTCTTTCTGCATCAGACAGACAGACAGACAGACACACATACACAAACATATATACACACACACATAACACGTTTATAACAATAACTGAATAAACAACATAGCACTCTGCGTTTGTGTGTACTATCACACGTACACATAGCATACACATACATGTACATTTTCCCCCAACAATTTCACCATTCACTCACAGAAACACACACACACATACACACTCTTTCTCACACCACACACATACATACACACATGCACACACACACAGATATATATTATATATATATATATATATGTATATATATATATACATTGTATTGGCGTCCGTCTGTCTCGGGAGACAATGGAGACTGCGTCTTGGAAGTCATTCTGCGGTGGAACTGTAGCGTCGGCTGTGGCTGTAGAGCCCGATCCTCGAACGGCAGATCCTGTTGCAGTTGCTGCACGTGAAGATGGTGTCGTCCGAAGGCGCTGACCCTGATCTCTGGCGTCTGCGTGCTCTTCTTACTTCCCACTGCTCCTCTCTCCTCTGCTCGGATGTCTTGATGGCCGAATTGATGGCAAGTTTTCAGTTGCTGCGGTCTGCTGCTATCACTTCGAAGCCTGCTGGTGCAATGCCACCCGCCTTGAGGTCCCACTTGCACACATCTTTGTAGCGGAGTATGGGCCTTCCCGTGGGTCTGAGCCAGTAGCAAGCTCGCCGTACAAAATGTCTTTGGGTATTCTGCCATCTTGCATGCGGGTAACATGGCCAAGCCAGCGCAAGCGTCTCTTTGTGAACAGGGCAAACATGCTGAGAGTTCCTGCACGTGCTAGGACGTCCTTGTTGGGGGCGTGGTCCTGCCATGAAATGCCAAGAATCCGTCTGAGGCAGCGTAGGTGAAAGGTGTTGAGCCTGCGTTCTTGACGGGAGTATAGAGTCCAGGTCTCGCACCCATACAACAGTGTGCTCAGCACGCAATATATAATATATATAAGACTTACTGGCTTTCTGAAATTGAAACTTATCACCCGCACATGAAAACTGCATAAATTCAGATAACTTTTACGGAGAGAGAGAGAGAGAGAGAGAGAGAGAGAGAGAGAGAGAGAGAGAGAAGAGAGAGAGAGAGACAGAGAGAGAGACAGAGAGAGACAGAGAGAGAGACAGAGACAGAGACGGAGGGACAGTGACAGACAGTGACACACACAGACAGACAGAGAGAAGAGAAAGAGGGAGCGAGAAGAGAGACAGAGAGAAGAGAGAGACAGAGAGGGACAAAGATGGAAGGCGGGTTGGGGGATGGATGAAGTTATACAATAAGCCCAAACCGTCTCCTCTGATGGTTAGAGACACCACACACATGCTCAATGAAGATTGTAAAAATGACAGGTGACTGAGGCTGAGATCGTGATTACCCTGGGAGGTTAATATGCAACAAAACAGCAGCAGCAGCAGCAGCACCACCACCACCACCACCACCAACAACAAGAGCTGAGATGGACGAACCAAGCTAAACATTTGCCAGAGGCGTTTCGTTCTCACAGGATGACAAAGCGATGACCATCACCACACAACACACACACACACAACACACAACACACACACACATACACACAACACACACACATAACACAACACACACATACACACAACACACACTCAACACACACAACACACACACACAAACACACACACACAAACACACACACACACACACACACACACACACACACACACACACACAACACACACACACACACACAACACACACACACACACACACACACAACAACACACACAACACACAACACAACACACACACAACACACACACAACACACACACACACACACACACACACACACACACCAACAGTTTCTCAGTTACATCACTCTTTGGCCTTTCAATCCAACCTGGGCCACTGGGTTCTGTGACTGTATAACGGCCTCGGTAGTTCAGTTGGTTGAGCGTCGGGTTCACATGCTAATGGTTGTAGGTTCAAATCCCGGGCTGCGCGACATTAACCCTTTGACTCCCGCACCCTGTCCACAAGCAACCTGCATGCTAACAAAGCAAAACGTTAACCCTTTTGACTCCCTAACCCCATCTACCAGCTCCCTGCTGCAAGGAAGCTGGTAGATAGGGTGAGGGCGTCAAAGGGTTGTTTCTGTAGTTGGTGGATAGGGTGCAGGAATCAAAAGATTAAAAGTGGTTTTCTCACAGTCCCATCTTAACATCATTGTTGTTGTGGTGGAGTCAGTATAGGATTAGATAGATTAGATAGGTCCCCCTTCCCCCACTTCCCTGGGATGGTTATCCCCGTCAGCCATATCACCTGAGGAGGGTGCTGACGTAAAAACTGAACCAAATCAGTCAAATCAAATGCGACTGTATACCTTTGGTAACGAAGGCTGCAAACTTGTCAGTGACTGATTGGCTGACTGAGAGAGAAAGCAAGAGAGAGTGAGAGAGAGAGAGAGAGAGGGGGGGGGGGATTAGGATGGGAATGTTATGGTATACCTTTGGAATGCATATAGTGAAATTACTATTGTTTGAGAGAGAGAGAGAGAAAGAGAGAGAGAGAGAGAGAGAGAGAGAGAGAGAGACAGACAGACAGACAGACAGACAGACAGAGAGGGACAAAGATGAAAGGCGGGTTGGGGGATGGATGACGTTGAACAATAAGCCCAAACTGTCTCCTCTTAGCCCTCGGCCACACTACGAGCGGCGTTGTGAAGCGGGCTCCGGTGTTGAGCGGTGAGTGGCCACACCAAAAGCGGTGACAGCTTGTGGTTAGCTAGCGTACTGCTGGCTACAAGCTCGGTGACCGCTGAGATGGCCCACACTACAAGCTGCTAGGGGCTGGTTGTGTGCTAACGTGCTGCTAGCTGTCGTTCACACAGTTGGTTTCAGAATGTCGGAGAGCAGGTATCTTCTATGTGCTACAAAAGCCTCAATAACGCAGCCCCCGATTACCTGTCAAGCCTACTTGAGATCTATCTTCCCTCACGTACCCTCCGCTCTGCCTCCGATCCTCTGACTTTTCGCTTTCCACGCACTAAGCTCAATACCTATGGTCCACGAGCCTTCTCTGTTTCTGGTCCACTCTCCTGGAACAAACTTCCTCTCTCAGTCCGTCAGCAACCTACTTTTGTCTCCTTCAAGTCCCTCTCAAAACTCACCTTTTCTCCTCCGCATAAAATCCTAACCTCACTCAACCCCCCCCCCCCTGCAGCCTGTCTCCGCTCGGAGGGAATCACATGGTTATAATATATAATTGTATATGCTATGCTCTCTATAATTTTCCATTGGTTTTATTCTTGCTTTTATTGCTTTTATTCTTTCTCCCCATTTATAGCCATGCGTGTGTGTGTGTGTGTGTGTGTGTGTGTGTGTGTGTGTGTGTGGCGTGCGTGTGTGTGCATGCGTGCGTGCGTGCGTGCGTGCTTGCGTGTGTGTCTGCTTCAGCGCTTAGATTTGATTTTATCAAGATTTTGCGCTATATAAATATTGTAATTATTATTATTATTACTTCGTGAGCTATCGGAACCATCGCCATTTCTATGACAAGCAATTCTTTTTGATGAAAGACAGTACTGGGTCCATCCCGTTAAAGAACAAAGAAGTGTGTATGGTGAATATTATCATTTGGTACTGGACTTCAAGCAGGACGGAGAAAGATTTCACTCCTGTTTTCAGGATGCTTTCTCGATCCTACTGGATCTTGCTCATCGTGAATTTACAAAACAAAAAACTGCCTTCAGGCGTGACATTCTGTTGGCAATCTTTAAAAGCACGAGGAAGTAACTTGGAGGATATTTCAAGGATTATGGCAAACAGAAAACCGTTGCCAACATATGGATTATTCTCATGTCTGGTAGTGATAAAAGACCCAGTCACAGCTGTCACCGTCTTTCTTTCAATCAACACCATCTTAGTCACACAGTTTGATGCGTTTTCTACAAGTTACCGCAATCACTGAGATGCTGCCACAGAAAAACAAATGCAACGATTGCCACAAAACGTTTTATTAAAAAAATAAAACAAGGAAACAAAACAGAACAAAACAAAGACCCCCTCCCACCACCACCCCCCCCCCCAAAAAAAAAAAGGGGGGGGGGGGCTATAGTTTTCGTTGTAAGGCCTGTTTCTATTCCTATTATAAAAGAAAACGTGAATCATGATTTTACGTCGCCTTCTAGATTTTTCATTTCTTTTTCATAACTTCCTAGTTCGTTTTTTAAATTTTTTTTCCTTTTTCAAACACCCATGTCTTTTTAATTTCTATTTAAAGCTACTCTTTCTTGGTTTCATACAACATAGACATAATGGTAGCCGCCAAAAAGGTTGAGGTCTATTACCACCTCAGTCCCTTTCGACCTCTGGGTTACGGGACAACCGCTTTACCGTTTATAGTTAACAGACAAAACAACATTTCAGATCTTTCAAATTTCTACTCCTTTTAAAAACATCAGCCTTTCCCTTAAGTAAGGACCGATAGTTCATGGTTTTTTTTTTTTTAATAATCTACCTTTTTCCCTCAAATTAGCCCAAAACACCACCACCACCACCTTTGGTGATCAGATATTGTATCAAAAAAAAAAAAAAGTGCACATAGGATGAATGGGTAGGCAAGAATTTCAATTCATGTATAATCTCGTTGAGGGCTGAAGGCAGAAGCACCAGATCTGCAAACGCCTACTAACAAACCATGGTACCGTGCAATATAACGCAAACGTCTACCTTCGGGGTCATTGACATCCTACGAGTATGTCGATCGCCCACTGCGGCCACATTTATTGCCAGACATGATCTGACCATGTAGATGGTGAACAATAGAAGGAAAAGAAAATAAAGAAGAAGAATCTGATAAATGATAAATCATGACACACACTGATCAGTCCATTGAACTTTGGCGAAATTATTATATTATCTTAATGCGACTGTATACGACGCAAGGAACGGGAAATTCCTTAATGTATTCGTTTATTGTATTATTACTATCGATTTTTTTCACTGAGACATCTTTCATCTCTAGCACAACAAATAATATATCAAATTAACAAGCAGCACTACACTGAAAATATCCCATTTTCAACCACAAAATTCCTGCCTACCCATTCATCCTATGTGCACTTTTTTTTTTAATACAATATCCGATCACCAAAGTTAAGCAACATTGAGTCTTGTAAGTACTTGGAAGACGATTCCCTGGAAAACCGGGCACAGCTGGCAACTTTTTGTTTAAATCTTCACATATCATGGTTTTATAGATTCTATTTTTTTCTGTATTTAACCCTTTGGCTGCCGCACCCTATCCATCACCTGCAAAAACTCAATCCTTTGACTCACTCACCCTGTCCGCCAGCTTCCTGCAGGAAGCTGGTGGATAGGGTGAGGAAGTCAAAAGATAAAGTTTTTGATTTGCTAGCATGGTTGACAATGCAGCATACTGGTGGACGGGGTGCGGGAGTCAAAGGGTTAACTGATTGTCAGTCTTTTCTTCTAAGTTAACTTTTTGAGTGAAAACAAAGCAACCAAAACAAACAAACAAACAAACAAACAAACAAACAAACAAACAAAAGCAAAAACAAAAAACTGAGACCCAAACAGCAAACCAACCGAGTAACCAAGAAATGAAACACGTACACACCTACAAACGGCCCTTTTTCTTTAAATAAAGCAGCGACATGTATAGGAACTGGTCACCTGAGACTGAAAGGACAGGCCTGGACAATAAGCCCTTTTACAGAGAAAAAGAGAGGAAATGAAATGGTGGATGAAGACACAAGATGAGATATTAAAACACAGCAGCAGAACATGCTGGGAGACTTAACACCCGTCAGTTCTCTCTCTCTGGAGTTCAGTTTGTTCAAAAAGGAATCATTGCGCTTGGGCAGTTCCATTTTTGCTCTACCTAAATCTGCCAATACTTATCTGGAAAAAACTCCTCGAGCCTATGCAAATCCCTATGCGATGGCAAGGTCTTGAAATGGGCAGGGGGAGAGGGGTGGTGAAACACGACCTATTTAACATAAAGCTGATTCCATCAGAACTAGAACGAACAGACCATTTTTATGTTGTGGGCTGGGACTGAACTCAATATAATCAGATCTGGAGCATGCAGGTTTTTCAGAAAAGCTGTGAACTCAATATAATCAGATCTGGAGCATGCAGGTTTTTCAGAAAAGCTGTGAACTCAATAGATCAGATCTGAAGCATGCAGGTTTTTCAGAAAAGCTGTGAACTCAATAGATCAGATCTGGAGCATGCAGGTTTTTCAAGGTTTTTCAGAAAAGCTGTGAACTCAATAGATCAGATCTGGAGCATGCAGGTTTTTCAGAAAAGCTGTGAACTCAATAGATCAGATCTGGAGCATGCAGGTTTTTCAGAAAAGCTGTGAACTCAATAGATCAGATCTGGAGCATGCAGGTTTTTCAGAAAAGCTGTGAACTCAATAGATCAGATCTGGAGCATGCAGGTTTTTCAGAAAAGCTGTGAACTCAAGATAACAGATCACCAGTACACAGTTTTGAACAGATCCAGCCATCCAACCCTAAGATCTATAAAAAAAATGTCTGAGCAGAGAGTAAAATGAACTGTCCCTGTTGAAACTACATGAACATGGAGCTCAATTGCATGTAAAGGACCGCCAAGCAACAAGTTTTTTTTCTTAATCTTTTATTTGCATAAACAAACAAGTTACAGCTGTAGTAACATAGTCAGGTAAGCATGGGAGCTTGCAACTCTGAGAAACATTCTGCCCAACTAATAATAATAATAATAATTACAATATTTATATAGCGCAAAATCTTGATAAAATCAAATCTAAGCGCTGAAGCAGACACACACGCACGCACGCACGCACGCACGCACGCACGCACGCACGCACACACACGCACACACACACACACACACACACACACACACACACACACACGCATGGCTATAAATGGGGAGAAAGAATAAAAGCAATAAAAGCAAGAATAAAAGCAATGGAAAATTATAGAGAGCATAGCATATACAATTATATATTATAACCATGTGATTCCCCTCCGAGCGGAGACAGACTGCAGAGGGGGGAGGTTGAGTGAGGTTAGGATTTTATGTGGAGGAGAAAAGGTGAGTTTTGAGAGCGGACTTGAAGGAGACAAAAGTAGGTTGCTGACGGACTGAGAGAGGAAGTTTGTTCCGGGAGAGTGGACCAGAAACAGAGAAGGCTCGTGGACCATAGGTATTGAGCTTAGTGCGTGGAAAGCAAAAAGTCAGAGGATCGGAGGCAGAGCGGAGGGTACGTGAGGGAACATAGATCTCAAGTAGGCTTGACAGGTAATCGGGGGCTGCGTTATTGAGGCTTTTGTAGCACATGGTGTCTAGTTTGTACTGTATGCGCTTTGATACAGGGAGCCAGTGAAGTTGTGCCAGGAGAGGAGATATGTGGTCAGCTTTTTTCTTTTTGAGTACAAGGCGTACAGCATTGTTTTGAATGCGCTGTAGGATGTGAATGGTGGAGGCAGGAAGACCAGACAGGAGTGAATTGCAATAGTCAATGCGAGACATTATGAAGGAGAGAACGAGTTTTGCAGTTGTTTCGACAGAGAGATACTTCCTGATCAGCCTTATACGATGGAGATGATATTAGCAAGATCTGGCAGTTTGAGAAACAAAGTTGTTCATGGAGAGGGTAGAGTCAATGCAGACACCAAGGTTTTTAGCTGAATCAGAAATTGGGACTGAACAGTTTCATTCAGTACAGGTCTCAGTTTACAGCCTCTGGTGTATGCACAGTATGGCTCTTCTCAAACTAGATTTCATTGGTATACATCTCAGCATTTAAACTCTGGTTTAAATACAGTATGGCTCCTCTATAACTTTGAATAGTTTCATTCAGTATATGTCTCAGTATTCAAACTCTA
Organism: Monoplex corrugatus; assembly: GCA_030674185.1. Lineage (NCBI taxonomy): Eukaryota > Metazoa > Mollusca > Gastropoda > Littorinimorpha > Ranellidae > Monoplex > Monoplex corrugatus. The sequence continues at coordinate 7,166,747 of CM060313.1, read as the reverse complement.
GTTTATATACAGTAAGGCTCCTTTCTAACTTTGAATGGTTTCATTCAGTACACATCCCAGCATTCAGGCTGTGGTTTAGCTAGGGTATGGGTCCTTTCTAAACCTGAACAGTATTATTTTTACACGTTTTGGTATTCTGACCCTTGTTTCTGTACAGTAAGTCTCCTTATAGTTTCATCCTGTACATATCTCATATTCAGACCCTGGTGTATGTACAGTAAGGCTCCTCTCAAGCTCTGAATGGTTTCATCAGTATACATCTCAACATTCAGACCCTGGTGTATGTACAGTAAGGCTCCTCTCAAGCTCTGAATGGTTTCATCAGTATACATCTCAACATTCAGACCCTGGTGTATGTACAGTAAGGCTCCTCTCAAGCTCTGAATGGTTTCATCAGTATACATCTCAACATTCAGACCCTGGTGTATGTACAGTAAGGCTCCTTTCTAACTTTTGATAATTTCATTCAGTATACATCCCAGCATTCAGGCTGTGGTTTAGGTAAAATATATGTCCTTCTAAACTTAAACAGTATCATTTTTACACGTTTCGGCATTCAGACCCTTGTTTCTGTACAGCAAGGCTCCTTTCTCACTTTGAGTAGTTTCATTCAGTACATGTCTCAGTATTCAGATTCTGGTGTATGCACAGAATGGCTCTTCTCAAACTTTGAATGATTTCATTGGTATACATCTCACCATTCAGACTCTGGTATATGTACAGTACAGCTCCACTCAAACAGTTCTCTATGTGGTGTATGTACAGTACAGCTCCACTCAAACAGTTCTCTATGTGGTGTATGTACAGTACAGCCCCTCTCAAACAGTTCTCTATGTGGTATATGTACAGTACAGCTCCACTCAAACAGTTCTCTATGTGGTGTATGTACAGTACAGCTCCACTCAAACAGTTCTCTATGTGGTGTATGTACAGTACAGCCCCTCTCAAACAGTTCTCTATGTGGTGTATGTACAGTACAGCCCCTCTCAAACAGTTCTCTATGTGGTGTATGTACAGTACAGCCCCTCTCAAACAGTTCTCTATGTGGTGTATGTACAGTACAGCCCCTCTCAAACAGTTCTCTATGTGGTGTATGTACAGTACAGCTCCACTCAAACAGTTCTCTGTGTGGTGTATGTACAGTACAGCCCCTCTCAAACAGTTCTCTATGTGGTGTATGTACAGTACAGCTCCTCTCAAACAGTTCTCTATGGTGTATGTACAGTATAGCCCCTCTCAAACAGTTCTCTATGTGGTGTATGTACAGTATAGCCCCTCTCAAACAGTTCTCTGTGTGGTGTATGTACAGTATAGCCCCTCTCAAACAGTTCTCTATGTGGTATATGTACAGTATAGCCCCTCTCAAACAGTTCTCTATGTGGTGTATGTACAGTACAGTCCCTCTCAAACAGTTCTCTGTGTGGTGTATGTACAGTACAGTCCCTCTCAAACAGTTCTCTATGTGGTATATGTACAGTATAGCCCCTCTCAAACAGTTCTCTATGTGGTGTATGTACAGTACAGTCCCTCTCAAACAGTTCTCTATGTGGTATATGTACAGTACAGCCCCTCTCAAACAGTTCTCTGTGTGGTGTATGTACAGTATAGCCCCTCTCAAACAGTTCTCTGTGTGGTGTATGTACAGTACAGCCCCTCTCAAACAGTTCTCTGTGTGGTGTATGTACAGTACAGCCCCTCTCAAACAGTTCTCTGTGTGGTGTATGTACAGTACAGCTCCTCTCAAACAGTTCTCTGTGTGGTGTATGTACAGTACAGCCCCTCTCAAACAGTTCTCTATGTGGTGTATGTACAGTACAGTCCCTCTCAAACAGTTCTCTGTGTGGTGTATGTACAGTACAGCCCCTCTCAAACAGTTCTCTGTGTGGTGTATGTACAGTACAGCTCCTCTCAAACAGTTCTCTGTGTGGTGTATGTACAGTACAGCCCCTCTCAAACAGTTCTCTGTGTGGTGTATGTACAGTACAGCCCCTCTCAAACAGTTCTCTATGTGGTGTATGTACAGTACAGTCCCTCTCAAACAGTTCTCTGTGTGGTGTATGTACAGTACAGCTCCTCTCAAACAGTTCTCTGTGTGGTGTATGTACAGTACAGCCCCTCTCAAACAGTTCTCTGTGTGGTGTATGTACAGTACAGCCCCTCTCAAACAGTTCTCTGTGTGGTGTATGTACAGTACAGCCCCTCTCAAACAGTTCTCTGTGTGGTGTATGTACAGTACAGATCCTCTCAAACAGTTCTCTGTGTGGTGTATGTACAGTACAGATCCTCTCAAACAGTTCTCTTCTATGGAGCCATACCTTTATGTATGATGTTCTAACAGGATGATGGGGGCTTGTGCCCGCCTCTGGCTTGATTTCAGTCAGATCAATGACATAAGGTTTCAGTTTTTCATTGGAAGCCTACAACTAACTTTTTTGCATAAGTTTTAAAACTGATCTATACAGAATATGATTGAAAAGTAAACAAGTCATTTTCCACGCTTTCACTTTCTAAAATTTTGCTACTTCCATATTTTTTTTTGTGTATCTTTTTATTTTGGGTTGCTGTTGGTGGTGGTGGTGTCACTCTTTTTCTTTACAGTGCATTACTTGCAAGCTTTTTTTTTCTTTTTTGGGTACTATTTATTTTTTATTCCATACCTATTGCTGCTTTTCCTTCTGTAAGCTCATGCATTAGATCTTTGTTGCTTTCTCTTTTCTCATCAGGGTCACATATCTATACGTGATGGTGTGGTGGTAAGGACTGAAGTCAGAAGTCAGATGACAGAAGAGCACAGGTGGCCTGACAATGAACACCAGGAGAGGTTTGATAACTGTCAGGTTTCAAGAGTTAACTGATGAGGACATTATAAGTTTGAGATAGTTGGGGGGGGGGGGGGGTGTTGCTGTTGTTGTAGTTGTGTGATGTCTCCTTGCAAAGATGGCAGTTTAATGATTTTACTTTTTAAAGCAAAAATATAACATATAATATGTGCACAGTCATGAACATGCATAAAATCTTTCAACTATCATCATCATCATCATCATGTGCCCTGCTGCATGGCGTTGGTGATCATGGCCCTCCATACCAATCTATCCCCTGTCGGTGCAAGTACATCTTCCACCTTTTCTGTCCTCACCCACCCTGCAAGTCCGTCCAATATTTTCTCCCTGGATCTACCTGGTGTTTTTTTTCCCTCCAGCTTTCCTGTTGTGACCAGGTGCTCTAATTCCCCTTTCCTCATAATATGGCCTTCAAATGTTGCTTGTCTTTTCCTAATCTTCTTTACCAATGACCTTGTGTCTGCCTCCTTCAAGACTGTCTCGTTTGTTTTCTTTGGTGTCCATGGAACTCTCAACATACTTCTTAGAAACCACGTTTCGGCTGCCTCAATCTTGTTCTGGCTTTGCTGTTGAGTGTCCACGCCTCACAAGCGTACAACAGCATCGGTTCTATATAACATTCAAGAATTTCTTCTGGATGTTAACCGACAGGCATTTGTTGGTAAGAATGCTTTTCGTCTTCTTGAATGCTGTTTGGCTTGGCCGATTCTGCTGGCTATTTCTGATGTGTATCTGCCGTCTGGTGAGATGACCGTTCCCAGATATTTAGACTTATCAACCTGTCTCAAAGTTGTGCCGTTTGCTGTTATTTTGCAAGAGGATTTCATGTTTTTTACTGATTACCTTGACTTCAGTCTTCTTGCTATTTAGCTCCAACCCTATATTTTTATAGCACAGAATATCCAGAATGTGGGCATACTATTAACACTGAAAGAGCCCTCGGCATCCCCACTGGGGACTCTAAACAGAATGAACACGTACACATGCACTATGCATAATATCACCCTCGCAAGGGTCTAAGACCTAAATGAATATATCATCTAAAATATGAAAATCATTAATACTTATCTTCATTTTGGACAGTGCCACTGTCAACCGTCTTCATCAAGCTCTCCTATTGAAAAGAAAAGTCTAATTGCTTAACATGCAAAGACATCACATTACACACGCACACACGCACACACACACACACACCCGCACACACACACACACACGCACACGCACACACACACACACACACACATGACACCATCCTATTCTCCATATTGTTGATGAACTACCTTACTGGTTGAACAGAAAGAAAAGCTTGTGTAACATCTAAACAGATCATTGTTACTGTTATTGCTTAACATGTAAAGACATCAGATTACACACACACAAACACACACATACACATAAATATCTACAATACACAGTTCAGAATATCATCAGCTCAGATGTCTCCAAGCAATATCTCACTTGTGGAAAGGTATGTGTCATAGAGTAAATCTCCCCACCAATGCATGACATCTCACCTGTAAAACAAAAGGTTTAAAAGATGACATCTCACCTTTAGAAATAAAGGTTTAAAACATGACATCAGACCTGGAAAAAGAAGGTTTAAAACATGACATCTCATCTGCAGAAATAAAGGTTAAAATATGACGTCTCTCTTGTAGAAATAAAGGTTTAAAACATGATGTATCACCTGTAGAAATAAAGGTTTAAAACAAGACGTCTCACCTGTAGAAATAAAGGTTTAAAAAATGACGTCTCACCAGTAAAAATAAAGGTTTAAAACATGACTCACCTGTAGAAATAAAGGTTTAAAACATGATGTCTCAACTATAGAAATAAAACTTTGAAACAAGATGTCTCACCGGTACAAATAAATGTTTAAAACATGACATCTCGCCTGTACAAAGATAGAAATGAAGGTTAAAACATGATATCACTCATGTAAAAATAAAGGTTAAAAACATGACGTCACACCTGTAAAAATAAAGGTTTAAAACATGATGTTACACCTGTAGAAATAAAGGTATAAAACCAGATGTTTCACCTGTAGAAATAAGGGTTAAATACATGACGTATCACCTGCAGAAAGAAAGACTTAAAACATGACTTCTCACCTGTAAAAAATGAAGATCTAAAACATGATATATCATCTGTAAGAATAAAGGTAAAAACATGATGTCACTCCTGTAAAAGGGATAAAAACATGACATGTAGAAATAAAGGTTTAAAACTTAACTTTATACCTGTAAACCTGTTTACAGGTCGCCTGTAGAAATAGAGATTCAAAACATAACACCTCACCTGCAGAAACAAAAAGTTAAAATCATGTCACACACGCAGAAATACAGGTTTAGAACATGACATCTCACCTGTAGCCATAAAAGTATAAAACCAGATTCTCACCTGTCTCACCTGTCTCACCTGTCGGCGTCACCGGGAACAGTGTTGGCCGCTGCACATGATGTCCTCACAAGTTGCCTCCAGCACTCTCGATCTTGGCTAAGTCTGACCACCTCCTGGAGTTTCTTGCCACTGATGTTTGTAATGTTTCTAGCAAGTGATGCAGGTGGCCGTCTTCTGTTTCTCTTTCCTTCCACTTTACCTTGGAGGACAGTGGACATCAAGTCTGTTCTCTCATTACGGATTGCGTGTCCAACATATTTCAGTTTCCTCCGTTGTATGAGTACTAGAAGCTTGCGTGTAGTACCCAACTCATTCAGTATGCTTTCATTTGAGCGCCTATCCGTCCATTTGACCCTCAGCAGTCTTCGGTAAAACCACAGCTCTGCTGCTTCCACTCGTCTTTCATCCTCTTTCTTCATTGTCCATGCCTCGCAGCCGTATAACATCACTGGCCAGACAAGACATTTTAAGAGTTTTATCTTAAGGTCTGCTGTTATGCTGTGGTCTTTCCAAATATTGTTCAATTGAACCATACTGTTCTTGGCCATTCCAATTCTCATCTTTATGTCTTTTGAGCATGTTCCATCGTGTGTCTTGACTGAACCTAAATATCTAAAGTCCTTGACATTTTCTAGAGGGACTTGGTTTAGCATGATCTGGTCCTGTCTAGTGTTATATTTGCCTGCAACATGCATAACCTTTGTCTTCTTTGAATTTAAGTCCAGCCCAGCTGCCTTTCCAACCCGGTCTACCCTGTACAGGATCCTCCTAGAGCCTGTAATGTTGTCTGCCAGTAATCCTGTGTCATCTGCGTAGCGTAAATTTGACAGGTTTCTACCACCAATATTTACTCCCATGTCTTCTATGTCTGCTTCTCTCATGATATGTTCAGTGTATATGCTGAAGAGATGTGGAGACAGGATGCAACCTTGCCTTACCCCTTTAGTGATGTTAAAAAATTTGCAGTTTTGATTATTCCATCTGATTGTTGCTTTTTGATCATTATATAATGAAGCTATGAGGGAAACCAGATGTCTTGGAAAACCCATTTTGATCATGAAGTGGAAAAGACTTTGGTGAATCACGCTATCAAACGCTTTGCTGTAGTCAATGAAAACGATGAAATCTCTTGGTCTGTGTTTCTAATCTTTTCTATCAATATCTGGAGTACAAACAACATATCTATTGTTCCCCTGTTTTTCCTATAGCCTGCCTGACAGTCGGATAGCTCTTCCTCTACTTTTGGCTTTAACCTGTTTAAAATTATTATCAGCAGTATTTTACTGGCATGACTGATCAGTGCAATTGTTCTATAATTGTTGCAGTCTTTGACATTTCCACTCTTATGTAACATGACAAATTCTTGGAGCTTCCAGTCTGTAGGCCACTGACAAGTCTTCCATATCTTGCAGCATAAGTGATGCATTACTTTGAGTCCACCATCACCTGAGTGTTTCAACAACTCTCCAGGAATATTGTCAAGACCAGGAGACTTTCTGCATTTTAGATCTTTAATGGCAGATTCAACTTCGCTGAGCAGAGGTTCAGGTTCCGTATCTCCAGGGGTCAATTCCAAATTTGGCTCTAAATTATTTTCATGGCTGTCAGGCTTGCCAAAAAGTGATGTGCCATATTCGTTCCACCTATCCAAGACATCATCTGGTTCAGTCAGAGTGTGACCATCCTTGTTGTTGATGCATTGGTTTGTTGCTTTGAAATTTGTTTTTTTCACTTTTTTTATTCGTTTGAAGAGCTCCCTCGACTTCCTGTTTTCGTTGTGTTAATTGATTTTACTGCATTCTTGTGCCAGCCAATTTGCTTTGTCTCTTCTGACTTTACTTTTTATTTCCCTTTTCAGTGCTGAGTATTTTTCCCGCTCTCCCTGCTTTCGAGCTTGACTTTTCTTTTCTGCCAGATCTATCACTTCCTGACTTATGTAGGGCTTAGCTTTTTTCCTTTTCTCTTCTTTTCCTAGTTTTTCTTCAGAGATTTTGGTCAGTGTGTTTTTTATGTCTGTCCAGATTTCATCAGGATATGAGTCATTTTCATCCCAAACTTCAAGTAACTTTAAGAAACGATTACTTGTTTCTATACTAAATTCTAACGCCAGCTCAGGGTTTTCTAATTTTGATATGTCGAACTTTGGCGTCGATTTGGTTTTAGGCTTCTTCAATATTTTCATTCTTAATTTGGTTGTCACAAGAATGTGATCCGTGTCGCAGTCTGTTCCAGGCTTTGTTTTTGCATTGAGGACAGTTGATTTCCAGGATCTGTCAATGATAATATAATCAATCTGATTACGACACCTGTCTCCTGGAGAGATCCATGTGTATCTTCTGCGCAGTGGTTGTTGGAAGAAAGTATTTGTGATGTTCATCTCATTTGCCTGACAAAACAGAGCCAGCATGTCACCTCTCTCATTTCGTTCTCCTAAACCATATGGTCCTATTCCACATTCTGTGTCAGCCCCCTCTCCAACTTTAGCGTTGAAGTCACCCATCACAATGCATATTTCCTTTTTGGGAATTTTGTCTCTGATAGTTTGGAGGTCATTGTAAAAATTTTCTATTTCTTCTTCTGAGCTAGTGGATGTTGGAGCATAAGCTTGAACTATGTTCAAAACAGCATATTTGGTATTTATTTTGACAGTGAGAAATCTGTCATTAATTGGATTATAGCTTTTCAGAGCTCCAGCATGCTTTTTGTCCAGCACAATTGCTACTCCTCTTGAGCCACCTTTTTCATTTCCACTATATACAACTGTATGCTCTCCTACAGTAAAAAGTTCCTGCCCACTCCATCTAACCTCACAGAGCCCTGTTATGTTCATCTTGCTCCTTTCTAATTCTTTGACTAGTAGGTAGAGCTTTCCTAATTCTAACATAGTCTGTACATTCCATGTCCCTATATTCAAATCCTTTTTTTGCATTTTTTTCTTTTTGTGATTTTGCATTTTTGAGGAGTTTCTACATGTCCGCTTCCAATAACCTCCGTCGGGTAATCCATTACCGTCATCACAGCTACCTTTCACAGACACGGACTCTCCCTCCCCAGTAGCCATTGAGTTCAGGTCCCCCCTGGGGGACTCAGAGGACACAGAACTATAACGTTTTCCATTTTGTAAGTTCATCATATGCAATAATTAGCAAAAGTACAAGCAAGTAGTTTGCGGGTGCCTTCTTGCCGCGCAGTGCACTTACAGTGCTGAGATCCTGACCATTGTTCCTTCTCACCTGTAGAAACGTTAAATACATGACTTATCACCTGCAGAAATAAAGGTTTAAACATGACATCTCACCTGTAAAAATGAAGATCTGAAACATGATGTCTCACCTGTAGAAATAAAGGTTTAAAACAAGACATCTCACCTGTAAAAATGAAGGTTTTAAACATGACCTCTCACCCGTAAAAATTTAAGTAAAACACACGATGTCACTCCTGTAAAAATAAGGGTTAAAACCATGACGTCTCACCTGTAGAAATAAAGGTTTAAAACTTAACATTACACCTGTAAAAATAAAGGTACAAAAACTAGAAGTCTCACCCGAAGAAATAGAGATTTAAAACATAACGCATCATCTGTAGAAACAAAAGGTTAAAATCATGAAGTCACACATGCAGAAATACAGGTTTAAAACATGATGTCTCACCTGTAGAAATGAAAATTTAAAACATAACGCATCACATGCAAAAACAAAAGTTTAAAACATGACATCTCACCTGTAGAAATAAAGGTTTAAAAAATGATGTCTCACCTGTAGAAATAAAAGTTTAAAACAAGATGTCTCACCTGTAAAAATAAAAGTTTAAAACATTATGTCTCACCTGTAGAAAGATAAGCTTTAAATCATGACATCTCATCTGCACAACTAAAGGTTTCAAACGTGATGTCTCACCTGTACAAATTATGGTTAAAAACATGATGTCACTCCTGTAGAAATTAAGGTTAAAAACATGATGTCACTCCTGTAAAAATAAAGTTAAAACATGACGTCACATCTGTAGAAATAAAGGTTTAAAGCCTGACGTTACACCTGTAGAAATAAAGGTTAAATACATGATGTATCACCTGCAGAAATAAAGGTTTAAAACATGACGTCTCACCTGGAAAAATGAAGATCTGAAACATGATGTCTCACCTGTAGAAACAAAGGTTAAAAAACAGGGCGTCCCACCTGTAAAAATGAAGGTTTAAAACATGACATCTCACCTGTAAAAATAAATGTGAAAAACATGAAGTCACTCCTGTAAAAATAAGGGTTAAAAAGATGACATCTCACATGTAGAAATAAAGATATAAAACATAACGCCTCACCTGCAGAAACAAAAGGTTAAAAACATGTTACACACGCAGAAATACAGATTTAAAAAACACGACGTCTCACCTGTAGAAAAAAAGGTTTAAAACATGACGTCTCACCTGTAGAAATAAACGTTTAAAACATGATGTCTCACCTGTAGAAATAAAACTTTAAAACAAGATGTCTCACCTGTAAAAATAAAGGTTTTAACATGATGCCTCACCTGTACAAAGATAAGATTCAAAACATGACGTCTCCTCTACACAAATAAAGGTTTCAAACATGAGTCTCACCTGTAGAAATGAAGGTTAAATACATGATGTCACTCCTGTAATAATAAAGGTTAAAAAGATATGTCACACCTGTAGAACTAAAGGTTTAAAACCTGACGTTATACCTGTAGAAATAAAGGTATAAAACCAGATGTCTCACCTGTAGAAATAAAAGATAAATACATGACGTATCACCTGCAGATATAAAGATTTAGAACATGACGTCTCACCTCTAGAAATAAAGATTTGAAACATGATGTCTCACCTGTAGGAAAAAGGTTTAAAACATGACGTCTCACCTGTAGAAAAAAAAGGTTTAAACATGACGTCTCACCTGCATAAATAAAGGTTTAAAAACCTAACTTTACATCTGTCAAAATAAAGGTAAAAATAAAGATTTAAAACATAACGTCTCACCTGCAGAAAACAAAAGGTTAAAATCCTGATGTCACACATGCAGAAATGCAGGTTTAAAACATGATGTCTCATCTGTTAAAAAAATAGGTTTAAAACATGACATCTCATTTATAGAAATAAAGGTTTAAAACATGATGTCTCACCTGTAGAAATAAAGGTTTAAAACAAGATGTCTCACCTGTAAAAGTAATGGTTTAAAACATGATGTCTCACCTGTAGAAAGATAAGGTTTAAAACATGACGTCTCATCTGCACAAATAAAGGTTTCAAACATGTCACACCTGGAGAATGAAGGTTAAAAACATGATGTCACTCCTGTAGAAATAAGAGTTTAAACATGATGTCTCACCTGTAGAAAGAAAGGTTTAAAACATGGCATCTCACCTGTAAAAATAAAGGTAAACAACATGACATTATTCCTGTAAAAATAAAGGTTAAAAACATGACGTCTCACCTGTAGAAATAAACGTTTAAACATAACGTTACACCTGTAAAAATAAACGTATAAAACCCAGACGAATCATCTGTAGAAACAAAGATTTAAAATATAAAGCCTCACCTGCAGAAACAAAAGGTTAAAATCATGATGTCACACATGTAGAAATACAGGTTTAAAACATGACGTCTCACCTGTAGAAACAAAGGTTTAAAACCTGATGTCTCATCTGTAGAAATAAAGGTTTAAAGCTTGATATCTCACCTGTAGAAATAAAGGTTTAAAACAAGACGTCTCACCTGTAGAAATAAAGGTTTAAACATGACGTCTCACCTGTACAAAGATAAGGTTTAAAACATGACGTCTCATCTGCACAAATAAGGTTTCAAACATGATGTCTCACCTGGAGGATGAAGGTTAAAAATATGAAGTCACTCCTGTAAAAATAAACGTTAAAAACATGATGTCACACCTGTAGAACTGTAGAAATAAAAGTTTAAAACCTGATGTTACACCTGTAGAAACAAAGGTATAAAACCAGATGTCTCACCAGTAGAAATAAAGGTTAAATACATGACGTATCACCTGCAGAAATAAAGGTTTAAAACATGACATCTCATCTGTAGAAATATAGATTTAAAACATGACGTCTCATCTGTAGAAATTAAAGTTATAAACATGATGTCACTCCTGTAAAAATAAAGTTTAAAAACATGACGTTACACCTGTAGAAATAACGGTTCAAAACCTAGTGTTACACCTGTAGAAGTAAAGGTATAAAAGCAGATGTTTCACCTGTAGAAATAAACATTTAAACATTGCGTTTCACCTGTAGAAATAAAGGTAAAACATAGCGCCTCACCTGGAGAAACAAAAGGTTAAAATCATTATATCACACATGCAGAAATACAGGTTTAAAACCATGCCCACAACAACCCTATAGAAAAAAGATTTAAAAGCTGATGTCTAACTTATAGAAAACAAGTTTAAAACATGACGTCACACATGAGAAATAGTGGTTAAAACTTTATATGATGTTTCAGGACGTTACACTCGTAGAAATATAGATCTAAAACATGATGACACACCTGTAGAAATAAACATTTAAAACAAGACATCTCATCTGTAGAAATAAACATTTAAATTAAGATGTCACGCCTGTAAGAATAAAGGCATAAGACATGACGTCTCATCTGTACAAATAAAAGTTTAAAGCATGGCGCTGCACCTGTACAATGCAAGGTTTAAACTCTGATGTCATATCAGTACAAATAAAAGTATAAAACATGACATCTCACCTGTAGCAACGATGGTTAAAAACATAACATTACACCTGTAAAAATAAAGGTTAAAAACATGAAATCATACCTGTAGAAACAAAGGTTAAAACAGGATTTCATACATGATTGCATAAAACGTGCTAACATTTTAGGACAAAGAAGTTTTGCATCCGTTTCTCAAAGATCATTCTCTATCAAGCTCAATCCAAAGAAATGTACCACAGCACATGATCAACAAAACAGCACTTTCCCTGATGGGAGTGCACACTTTGGTTTCATTCTTCAACGAAGATTTCGTACCAGCATCTTGATTTAGAAGACCACCATCATCCTTGTCCTCCAGAGAAATCGTATCTGCAAACATAAGATGAGAAAAACAAACAAACAAACAAAAACAAAAACAAAAACAGATGTAATACCAAAAAACACCAAAACACAAATAATACTGTCCACCTCCACTCCTATTTTTCAATTCCCATAACTCATACAAAAATGAACTTTAGACCTAACATTAAACACAAATAGCATGACCTAAAAAAACTGAACAAATACTATTATTCATACATGGTACAACTGTTATATATACTTATCATAACTGAAACAACTTACAATCTTCAAAGCATGGTATAACAACAGAGCTGAATTTAATACAAATGCCCTACACAAATTAGTTTAAAGCTCATTAAACCAGTTGAGTGCTATCACTCATACTTTGTACAAGCTATCAATGACACAACCTACAATGCATGACTCAATACCATGACAATTTTCATAGCAACAACTTCAAACTAACACAACGGGCATAGTAGTCTGGTGGGTAAATGACTGATTTCTAATAGGAAGGTCTTGGGTTCGATCCACCTGGTGGGAAAAAGATGGAAAATTATTCCAGTCTCCCAGCTCAGCATGTGGGCAGTCCAGCCACTGCGTAGACTCATCCATGTCAAGTGTATACACATGCAAAATATCAAATATGCTTGTTAAATATCCCGTAAGCCATGTCAGTGTCTGGCTTACAGAAACACAAAAACACCCACCATGCATGCCCATCAAAAAAGAAAACGTTTAACCATTAATATCAGACATACACACAACTTATCTTAGTTCAGAAGATTGCCATGGTCCTTGGAAATGGATCCATCACCGTCTCCAGGGGTCTGGAAGGGGGCGTTACCCATCTGAAACAAAGAAACCAAGCTGTTATATCTGAAAACACACACACATTCACACACACACCCTGACCAAGCCACCCGACCTCCCTCCCCACCCCTTCCCATCCTTCCCTTCCCCCAACCTCTTCCCACCCTCCCATTCCCCCAACCCCTTCCCTCCCTCCCTTCCCCCAACCCCTTCCCACCCTTCCCCCAACCCCTTCCCACCCTTACCTTCCCCCAACCCCTTCCCACCCTCCCCTTCCCCAACCCCTTCCCTCCCTCCCTTCCCCCAACCCCTTCCCTCCCTCCCCTTCCCTCCCTCCCCTTTCCCCAACCCCTTCCCTCCCTCCCTTCCCCCAACCCCTTCCCTCCCTCCCCTTCCCTCCATTCCTTAACCCCTTCCCTCCCTCCCTCCATAACCCCTTCCCTTATCTCTTCCCTCCCTACTCATTTCTTTTTCTCTCCCACAGTTCCCCTCTCCAACATCCCCCATTCTCTCTGAACACTACCCCCCCCCCCCCTCCAAAAAAAAAAAAAAAGTTCAGACCTTCCGACAGAAAGTTTGACATCCTATCTACTTGACTACCATGCCCACCAGTCAACACCTGTTTTCTGAGCATTATGAAATCCCTGCTGCCTGTCACACTGACTGGTACAGGGTTAAATGGAACGAGTTGGTCAACATGTTTCTCCAGACCAGCATTGTGACAGGCATCCACCTGCTCTCATCTGCTGCTTTACCTACCCCAACTATGAAAAGTCAGACTGGGGGTGTCAAGTACAGTTTGCTTCTTTCACAGGGAGTTCAAAACCTGACATCAACCATTCTGCCCAACAAATTGCATCCCTACAGTACACGGACACAGCACAAAGATCAAATGATAACATCAAGGTCAAGTCATAATATCAAGGTTAAATAATAATATCGAGGTCAGGAGATAACATGAAAGTTGAATGATAACATCAAAGGATACCCCGAAGTGTCACCTCTGTCTCCAGCCTAAGCTTACAAGACTCCACTCGTCTGTTAACAGCCACTGAAGCTTTGCGGTAACTGAGAATCAACACATCAGTTAAACATGCAATCAATACAAGTTGTTCCCTAATGGCCACGTTGTATGGGAATGACAAGGTAACCTATACTTTTCAAATTCAAGGGACCAACCTTATACGGCTGGTGCCCATCTCCTCTATCTCTCTGTTTAACCTTCAACCCTTTACAGGGCCGGACAACCCCGTTTACAGCCGGGTGAACAGAAGAATGCACGTACAAAGTTTTTACCGAGACTTGAACTTGTGTAATCAGATTGGAGGGCAAGAGCCTGGACCTCTGCATCAAGCAGGCCGCATGCAAACAATGCAGATCTACATCAATCATCAGTCAGAAAGTACCAACATTTTGGGCGATCCTGTGTGTTCTAATGGTACAATACTCACAGTGAGAAGCTGGACTATGTGCTCCGTAATATCATAATCATGCTATGTCATCATTATCATGCTATGTCATCATTATCATGCTATAACACTTCTGTCATCATAATCATGCTACATCATCATAATCATATATTTAAGACAGCATGAAAGAGACAATAAAAAAAATGAGGTTGACAAAATGGCTAATAACTTACACTTTCAGTCCTGACCCATTTGCTTCTACAACCGGATATCTGTAATCTCACTCTAAACATACCTTAGACTTCAGTAATGGCTTCAACTGATTCAGTCTGGAAGAAAAAAGTTAAGAGTCAGTGGTGGCTTGCAGCAATCAATGCACCAAAGCACAAGGCAGATCACGAAAAAGTTGTCCTGACATTGCTGTGAGCTCTTCCCCAGTGAAATCAGAACTATCATCCTCTCTGTATACATGTGAAATCAGATCAACCATCTTCTTGATATACATGTTGAACAATGGCCAAGTAGAGGAGAACAAAGCAATCTTGGAGGAGAACAGAAGTTTGGAGAACAGACAGGTGAAAAATAACAGTAACTTGGAGAACACCCTTAACTTGGAGAACAACTAACTTGAACCCCAGTAATATGAATAATAGGAGAAAAATAGTAATAATAATATGGATAACAGCAGTAACCTGGAGAACAACTGAAAGCTGGACAACAACCGAAATCGAACAGTAATTTGAAATACTACCAAAACTTGAAAAGTAACTTGGAGAACAAGAGTAGCCTAGAGAACAACAGTAAAATGGAGAAAAGTAACCTGGAGAACAACAGTAATATGGAGAACTACAGTAGCCTGGGGAACAACAGTAACCTAGAGAACAACAGTAATACGGAAAACAACAGTAATAATTAATATGGAGAACTACAGTAACCTGGGGAACAACAGTAACTTGAGAACAACAGTAACCTGGAGAACAGTAACCTAGAGAACAACAGTAATATGGAGAACTACAGTAACCTGGAGAACAACAGTAACCTAGAGAACAACAGTAATATGGAGAACTACAGTAACCTGGGGAACAACAGTAACCTAGAAAACAACAGTAATATGGAGAACTACAGTAACCTAGAGAACAACAGTAATATGGAGAACTACAGTAACCTAGAGAACAACAGTAGTATGGAGAACAACAGTAAACTGGAGAACAATATGAACAGTAATGTGGAGAACAATAACCTGGACAACAACAGTAACTTGGGTAGCAGTAACTTGAAGAACAACAGTAACTTAGAGAACAACACTAACATGGGGAACAATGTAAGTAACTTTAAAGTCAAACAGGTAAACTAATGACTGACGGACTTTGAAATGAAAAAAGAAGTTTTCTTACATGAGTGAGGATACTGATGGAACTCTAATCTTCCTATTTCCATCTTTGTCAAGTGAACAATTTTTGCTAACAATGTCAACACCCACTATCCTTTGCTATGTTTTTTGTTTTCATTGTTGTTATCACTATTGTTTTGTTTTTTAAAACAAAGAGGAGACACAAAAAACTTTTTTCTACATGAATTGTGAGCTGTCCTTTATTTTTCACTATGCTTGAAGCCAGACCATTTCTCTGCTTTAGTTTTTATGTCACTTTTTCCTTTTTCTGTGTTAAGGAGAATTCCTTGTACTTTTTCATATTGCATGCTCATTCACGTATCTTTACAGACTAAATATTTCTGAACTGTCGTTCTTGTAGGTTTAAACTATTAAAGCTTGTAATTTTTTCTTCTTCTCCTTCTCTTTTTCATTTCTATAGGTGGGTTTTCCTTTCATTTTGTTGTTGTTGTTGTTGTTGTTGGATTCTTGTCTGATTTCTTGATTAAGAAAGCACTCCTTGTTTTCTATTTTAAATTCTTACTTCACTGTTTGTACCATGTAGAATTCCTTTTTCCTTTTCTCTCTTTCTGGTTTTTGTCTCACATATTATTTCACAATTTAAAGAAAATTCCTTGTACTTTTTCAAAATGCAGATAGAGTCATCAGAAGAAAAATCAGTGTATTTGTGCACATGTACACCAAACCACACACACACACACACACACACACACACACACACACACACACACACACACACACACACACACACACACACACACACACACACACACACACACACACACTCACACACACAATTTTTGTGCCCGTATCAACACAAACACAGCCCCCATTCCACCATACGTATATATAACTAGCAAAAAACAAACAAACAAACAAACAAACAAAAAACTTATACTCATTCATATCATTCACACATCTCACACTAACACAAAATGGTTGATACACACAACATACACGCTTTCAACACAATTCTATATGCTCCACATCACAATGTAAAGGGACTTACGAAGCCAAACATCGCTCAGCTCAAAACATTCACTATAAAAAAAACAGTATCATGAAGCATGATTTATCCATTCTCAGGAACTCAAATCCTCCACACATTGCCATAATACACTTGGTCATTTGTTCCCAGGAACTTAAGTCCTTCTCACACTGCCATAAAACACAGGGCCATTCATTCCCAGGAATTTCACGCCTTTACACACCTCCATAAAACACAGGTCATTCGTTTCCTGGAATTAAAGTCCTTCTCACACTGCCATAAAACACAAGGTCATTTGTTCCCAGGAATTTGAGGCCTTCACACACCGCCATAAAACACAGGGCCATTCATTCCCTGGAACTTGAGGCTTTCAGACAGTGCCATGAAAAACAGGATCATCTATTCCCAGGAACCTGTGTTTTTCACACCACACACTATTCATAAAGACCTCCACTACCAGGAAAAGTGGTCCCCTGGTCTATCACTCCAGGAATAGTAGTGCCTCATGACAATACAGATCCACTTCAAAAATCACTGCAAACATGTGATGAGTTTTCATTGCCTGTGTCAAATTTAGGTCTTTTCAATCATCTTCTCCACGTGGCCTTTTGTCCAACAACCAAAACTGTTCACGAAGCACACCAGTTCAGCCTTCCAACACTACCTGCATATCCACCGCTTATGACACACTGAAGATCACAATAATTGTGTTGTCACTTCATGTTTCACACAATCCAACAGGAAGCAGTGCAGATCACATTATTGATGATCCATGTCTCTCATGCTTGTCAATGATCCATTGAACACTGAAACTGCTTATGCCAAGTGTCGTTTTCCAACGAGTGTTGTAAACAGTTCTTGATGACACAGTGAAGATCATGATGACAACTGCATGTGACTGCAAGTTTATTGACATTGTTAACAGCACACAGTGTCAAAGGGTGAAGATCACAATGACACACTGTCGCTATATCACACTGTAAGTGTCCCATACTGCTGGCAGTGAGTCATGAATCATCGAAGATCATTCTAGAAACAGGTTTGTGATCAACACAATACGGTCCATTTTGTCATAACAGGATATCATGTCACCCTTTTTATGCTTTTTTTTTTTTTTCTTTTTTTTTTTTTTTTTTTCTTTTTTTTTTCACCCCCCCCCCTTTTTTTTTTCTTTCTTTTTTTTTCTTTCTTTTTTTTCATTTTTTTTCACCCCCCCCTTTTTTTTTTCTTTCTTTTTTTTTTTTTCAATCAGCACGGTCACACCCACTCCACGCATACACACGAAACTGATACTGTAATTGTCAAAGGCATGTGTTAGTTATTGTTGCTGCTGTTTTGTTCTTTTATGGAATACATTCTCCTATTGCTAACATACAGAACTTTCCCTTTTTCTCCTCTCCTTTTCCATTCTGTTATTTTTCATTTCCTCTGTTTTTCCACCTGACCTGGCACAAACCTATAAATACACTATGAAAGCAAAGAGGGCCTACTTTCCATCTCCATAACCTACTATTTCCAAATGGCCCACCATAGCCATGTTCTGACCCAACAATGAAGTGCTGCACACTCAAAATGTCAGCAAAGTCCTGCTATGTGGACCACCAGACCAGCCTGAGGCTGAGGTCACTTTCTTACAAGTGTGCCTGTCACCCACACTAAACTACTGCCACAACAAAAGCAGTCTGAATGCAGTGACACTTTCATCTTGAGTGTGCTGCCACCTACATCTTGAGTGTGCTGCCACCTACAGTGTGCTGTGTTTTGTTGGACATCATGTCATTTGTTGATCAGTACTGGACTGCTCCCATCAAGCAACCATCCTGAAGGTAGTCGCACTCCCATCTTGAGTGTACCACCACCTACAGTGTGTGAGGCTCTTGATGGATGTCACAACATGTCAAGCCAATACTTCACTGTTCCCATCACAAAACCAATCTGAAGATGGGATCACTCCCCTCCAAGAATGAGGCCACCTATAGTGCCCTAGGCGCTTGGTGGACATCACATCATCAACGGCACTAGTTCTTCCCATCATGCAACCAGCCTGAAAGTAGTCACACTCCTCTCTGAGTGCACTGCCACCTACAGTAGGCCGGCTTTTTGAAGATCATGTTGCATCACTGTTAAGATGACCAAGAGCTGGGTGGGCCAGGAAGTGGGCAATGTTTACTGTGAAATCGCAATTTGTGAACCTTGTGAAGACTTCGATAACAGGGACTGAAAACTTCTGGTCATTATGGCGACACCCCTTTGCTTTCATCTTGTTAACATTCTGACAAGAGATACTGAACTCTTAGGCAAGTTTCAATGATGAGGTATGAAAACCTATTGCCCTGATACTAGTTGCACATTACAAGCTTACTGAAGTCTATGGAAAACATTACAATACTATGTAACGAGTATCTGTGGTTCTGCTGGAGTTCCAATCTGACAATTTTCTGTCTACTATATTGTTATTGTTTAAAGCCCAGCCGACTGCGTAGAACCATATCAGGGCTATAACCTTTTCAAAACATATACAATACTTCAACAGAGAAAAAGGAAGAAAAAATTAAGTACACATATCAGTGCATTCATGCATATCCCCTGTCATAGAGCACTCCGTCCAATTTATCACAGCGAAGATTTAAAAAACCTATCTGAATACAAATTTAAACATAACTAAGGACACTAAAGCATATACAAAAACGGACCTAAATTACCTGACATTGTTTCTGCATATCTCATTTCCCTAGAGCCAAAAATGCATTAATAAGTGTACCCAATGATCAATCCTAGGAGAAAGTATGTAAGACTTTATGGAACACATACAGGTGAATTGACCAGCAAGGCAGAAAATGATAGGAAGAAATGACAGAAAGCAAAGAATTTCCAGAAGGTGGGGATACTATATATACTGAAAGAACCCCCGGCATCCCCACGGGGGGATTTTGTCTACTATAACAAAAATTTTGTAACACCATCATCATCATAATAATAGAAACAATAAGAATGATATAATGATAATATCAATAATAATGATATACAGACTCTCTCCCCTACAAACATCTTAACACAAAGTCCACCAGAATCACGCTGATATGAAAATCAACACAGACCCCTCACAGCTTTTTAAGGGCTGTCACACACACACACACACACACACACACACACACACACACACACACACACACACACACACACACACACACACACACACACACACACTCTCTCTCTCTCTCTCTCTCTCTCTCTTTAATACCAAAACACTCACACAAATACCAAAAATTACCTTATAAAACTAATGAAGTATTTTGAATCTGAACCTAACCACAGAGAACTGGTTGTGGTCTAAAACTAAGAGACATTCAACAGTTAGTCTTCAACCAGCCGCTGAATGTATAATGTTAGAACATATATCATTGGTAGGTATATGGTCTAACATTAAACATTCAACTGCTGTCCTTAAACGGGCCAATGGCAGGTGTGTGATCAAACTCAGTACATTCTACAGCTTTCTGTCAGCTGTCTGTGAACATACAAGGCGTATAGATCCATCTATAAATTGCAAAGAAAACATACATGTAATGTATTCTCACACACAGTCTTCCTTGGTCAATCCCAGACTTGCATATCCTGTCTCAATTTGATATTAATCTGTCTCCAGTTACCCACACTCACTTTGTTTCAACTCTTTGAGGGAAACATGGGGGGAAATAATAAAAATAATGATGATGATGATGATGTTGAGGAGGCGGAGGATGATCGCAAGATGATGATGATCATTCAACATCATTATTCATCAATCATCATCATCCATCAATCATCATCATCATTACAGCAACAATGACAATAATATAATCATGATGATGATAATATCAATGATAATGATATGTAGACTGTCTCCCATACAAAAACCTTTACACACAAAGTCTACCAGAATCAAGCTGATATGAAAATCAACACATACCCCTCACAGCTTTATACAGGCTGTCGCAATCACAGGAAACACACACACACACACACACACACACACACACACACACACACACACACACACACACACACACACACACACACACACACACACACACACACACACTCTCTCTCTCTCTCTCTCTCTCAATAGTCTTTCTCTCTCTCCCTTTAATATCATTAACAAAACACTCCCACATAAAAAAAATATATCACCACCCCAAAGCAAACAAAAAACGAAAAACAAAAAAAACAACTAACAAACAAAGAACAGAGACATATGCACACACGCACGCACACAAACGCTGTTATTGTTATCTCTTTTTAAAGCCCAGCCGACTGCGCAGGGCTATATATCAGGGCTACAATCACTTCAAAACATACACAATCCTTCAAAAAAAAAAAACCAAAAAAAAAAAAACCAACACAGTAACACTATTACCATCATCATAACAGTAACAATATAATGATGATGATGATAATAATATTAATATCAATAATAATGATATACAGACTCTCTCTCCCCTACAAACATCTTAACACAAAGTCCACCAGAATCACACTGATATGAAAATCAACACAGACCTTTTTAAGGGCTGTCACAATTACAGGACACACACACACACACACACACACACACACACACACACACACACACACACACACACACACACACACACACTTACTTTGTCTTTAATTCCAAAACACTCA